>CM058043.1:7602186-7662654 GCA_030169165.1 Centaurea solstitialis | reverse complement strand
CTTGACCCAAACAGATTTCAGTAATTCAGTTTCTTTCTACTTCTCGGCCCGATTTGTTATTCGATTGCCAATTTGCTATAGAAACGGTGTGTTTGTAAAGATAAAAAGTAAATATAAAACGTCGTATTAATTATTTATAGAAGATCGTTTAAGAAAATGTCAGGAACAAGTGTCTAATAAAAACGAGTTTGTAGGGTAATATGACAATTTGTTTAATAATGTCATAAAAGACTTGTTAAAATGCAGGCCCCATGGGAAATACCCTCAGGAAGCTCCAAGGAAGAAACCCTCTAGAAAGGCTCGAACTTAATTGAAACCTCCCCTTCATAGGAAAAACTTCCTACGACTAGGCTATAACCCTTGATTTAATCATATTATAATGTCTTTAAATATTAAAAAATTTATACAGCAATTTATTAGTATATGTTTAGTAAATTGGCGGCAATGCATAAATTAACTTAATTTATCATAGTGTTTTTTTTTAATTAAAATATATTTATTTTACATGTTGACAAAATTTTAAAACATGTCTTTATAGAAACATAAACTTTAGCAAAAAGAACGTGGATTCTTAAATCTGACGATAAATTAAAAAAAAGTGATAACTTCTTAGCATACCAAACTTTATGATTTAATTATTTACGACTTAAGAGGGATGTGGAGAAGAGAGAAAGTATTAAAAATTAAGTAAATGTATCACATAATTTACGATATATATGCTTATTGTTACCATGTAAGAAAAATCAGACACATAGATGTTAATTTTATTTAAACTAGTGGCAAAACCGCGCGCTGCGCGGTAGCAAAAAATAATTTAAAGAAATACTTGCCAAATACAGCTAAAATGTAATTGTTCGGTTAATAATTTATAATATCTAAAATTAAAATGAAAAATATTTTTTATAAGTGGTACAAACACACACACACACACACACACACATATATTTAGTAATTTCTTGTTACAAAATATTTGATATGCATCGTGCATAATTTTTTTGCTGTGTTTTTAAAACCAAAGGAATGTCATATTATATATATATATATATATTGATTATATTCTAATTCAATTTACATATTTAATTTGATATAATCTAAAGTAATAATAGAGTATGAATTAATTTATATGTATTTGTGATTGTAATAAATAAATTTTTTCATCTGATATATTGATTTTTCTAATTTAAGTGACATATTGCTTTCATATTTTCTTTTACACATATTATTTTATTGACTTTATTTTTTATTATATATTATTGTAGTCATTTTATGTTTTGTGTACTAATTCTAATTATACATATTATTTATTTAAATATGTTTTAGGCGATATTAAACATGGTATGTGTCTCATATATTTAGAGAACTATTAATAGTATTTAACTATATATTGATTATAAATGTATTTATTTTATATTAATTATAATTTCATTTACATCTTTTTACTGATTTTCATAAGATTTATAAGGTTTAGTATTTTTTTTTATATAATGACTTCAATTATTTATCGTATTTTTTATTTTGGAATTAAAATTTCACTTGAAAATAGGTGTAACTGATATATATCGTATTTTTTATTTTTATATGTATTATGTTTATATAGGAGTAATGAAAATAGTATTTATACAAATGAATATATATGGCATAATCTACTGTTTAGTATTTTAAACAATACATATAAAAAGTATTTTATAAACAATACCAATTGATAATTGTCATTAAAGTTATATTAAAGTATATTAATGATAAGTTATTAGATTTTTAATCAACATAAGTATTTCATTTATATGTTTATATTCATTATAACAAATTTATTATTAAATTTTGGCAACTAAATATAAATATATATGTTATTGTATTCATGAGACATGTAATGATGTAAATAATAATGATTTTTTCTAATAGTATTTTATATAATTAATCAAGCAAAAACTTGGAAAAATATAAAAGATTAGGATAAAAAAAGAGATTTAAAGCTCCAACAACACTCTAAAAATGTATACCAGATTAATGTTCTCAAAATAAACTTGGATAAAAATACAACTAACCATCGAAGATTACTTATTACAGTTATTTTTTATATTGTATCTTGTCATCTAAAATCGCTGGCAAAAATGCATCTTCAGTTCCATGGAAAAAACACTGTCAGGCAAAACAACAATTTTCAAATAAAACATATATGCAAACATTAACAACAATATATATAATTCATAGAAAAATGACATAAAACATAAATTTTGTTACCTTAAAATTTTATGGTGAAAGAACAATAACTTTTATTTTAACTGAACACGCATGTTAACTTAGAATTGGATGGATTACACAAATAGATCAATATATGATTGATAACAAAATCAACAAAAAAAAGCAAATAGTTCGTCTCAAATAGTAGGTTCATATGTGTGTGTGTGTATATATATATATATATATATATATTCTCAAACGTATGTTTGATGATTTGATGAATAATAGATGATATGTTTAAAGGATGATTGAAATAGATTAAAATTTACAAAAATTGAGAAATTCAAGAAAAAAAAAAAGAGAAAATTCAAGGTATTAGGGAGATGTCACCTTATACATATTTCTTCTCACACATGTTGAAATTTGATGAAGCTACATAAGAAATGGTTACATCTTCAAGACTACAAATATCGAATCATCTATGAAAACCCTAGAACCATCAAATTACATCTTCAAGAAAACCAAAAAAAACTTTAAAATCTCAACAAAAAGTAAAAGAAATGCATACCTTTATTAGTTTTCTCAAAGTTTACATGAAAAAATGATAAACATCAAATGGCATGCTCATAATTTATAGTATGAAACTATTGGATGGTGTAGAGTAGTTATGGAAAATGAAGAGATGATGTTAAATACAAACATAAATAACAATTAATGTTCATGAATAATTAATGTTGGAAATTAGAAAAAAAAAAGGTAAAAAAGAGGATCAATGAGAAAAAAGATAAATAGAATTCCAAGCTTTAGAAGATGCCACATCAACATCTTTGGTTCTTACTTTAATATATATAAATGATATAATTGGATAAATAAATGTATTATATCATTTATGGTATATTTATTTTTACGTAGGTAAGAAAAAATCTGATACCGTAAATGTTAATTGACTTGAATGAAATCAAATATATAAATACGTAAAAGTTAATTTATTTGAATAAAACTGAATAGTTGTTGAAAATATACAAAATATACTTCATTGGCTGATATGGCAACGGGGCGGGTTTGGTTTTGGGTGGGGATTGGTCCCCCGTCCCCGTCCCCGTTTAAAAAAACCATCCCACTCCCCGCTTAAAAACCCGCGGGGATTTAAACGGGGATCCCCATCGGTAATTGGGGAAATCTGCGGGGAAACGGGTATCCCCGTTTAGTATAAACGGTTTTCACCGTGGGATCCCCGTCATCGTTTAAACTTTACCACAAACCCACAAGTCTCGGAAAATGATATACTAAATTACATAACATTCTCGAATCCATTCTCTAAACATATTCGAAAGAAAATTAAAGTCCTAAAGTTGAAATGTATCCAAAATATTAACAATTTAGCTATATATAGTTTAAATGCATCTAAAATATTAACAGTTGAAATGTTAAAGTATATATACGACCAAACATGAAAACCATTTAGATATAATATATTGTGTACTAAACAATCATAAAATAAAAATAATTTTAGGGATGTATTTGGGGATATAATCGGGTAATCGGGTCAGGGATTGGTCCCCCCATCCATGTCCCCGTTTATCGTCCACAAACCCGCCCATTTATTTCGGGTTTCAGGTTTCAGGTTTCCCCATCGGATTTTGATTTTTTTGCCATCCCTATTGGCTGAACAATATTAGATTATCGATAATCTCAATGTTCATGTAGATGATAGGTGATAGGTGTATATGTTAAATATAATGAGGGGGCAATTTAGTTTAATGAAATGATTTTAAAGAAATTGGATCTAATTGAAAGATCAATTCCAAATTAAAGGTATTTAGATTTAGAATTGAAAAAATTGGAATATTTATTGTGTTTGATTTATTGATATAAAAACAAATTATAGATAATCATTTATAAACTTAAAACCATCTTGTGTCTTATTAAAAAACATTAAAATTAAGTTATTGGCAAGGTTCTAAATAGCGTGAGACATGGCGTGACGACAAGATCAAGCGATTAAGCCTTACAAGTTACGGCGATGCCATGACGTTTTTCAAGATATGAGACTTAAGGCAACAAATCTGTATATATATATATAGTGTGCGTATATAAATGTCTTTGTGTCTCGGTGTAGTAAACAATAAAGGACTGAAATTCATTTAAAATTATAAACAAAAGAGGATCCATGCATTGATTATTTGATAAAATATACAAAGCTTATAAACCATAAAATAAATATAAAAAAATAAAAAAATAAAACCCATTCACCCTTATAACTCGTCATAACCCGTCATAACCCGCCTTATAACCCTCCGTAACGCGCCATAAACCGTCGTAACACGCCATAAACTGTCGTAACACGCCATAACGCACCACACTGCAAGTCACGGCTCAGAGTCGCGCCACGGGCCTTAACATGGTGGCAATGCTACGCTTCAACATTATGGCGCACCATAACATTGCCATAACGCGTTTTTCAGAACATTGGTTATCGGTAAACTTAATAAAGATCAAGAAGTAAATTGGTTTATTAGCTTGTTTATGTTACACTCCTTGATAATTTAAAGATATGTTTTAATACAATTTTCAAGAATTGTCATACAGAAAGCTAAGTGAATTATTTTCATTGGCCCTCACGTCAACAAAATAATTTAATGTAATATTTTAGTGTAAAACGTATAGTTTTTGCTTCTAAACTTAAGAAATCTTATTATTAGACAATTACACTTTATAACTAAAGGCTCTAAGGTTAATTATTTCGTTATCATATTAATTTAAAATGAAATGAATAATTATATATCTAATAAAACTCTTATTATATCTTATCCTACTCATTAAACTAGTAGGTAACAGAACAGTTAAGGAACAAATGTAAAAAATAAAATTTAATTTTCAACTATAAAAATACAAAATAATATATATTAAACCTCAAACAAATAAATAAAACATTAGTTCATAAATATAGGGATAATTTTATACCTGATTTGTCCTAGGAAATATTTTAAAAACGATATAGAAGTCGTAAGAAAACACTTTTCATTGTATTTATTTTACCGACACCTTAATGGGAGAAACAGAAAAATAAATTAAATTGCAGATTAATATATGACATATGATCACATTATAAAGAAAAATAATTATATTAAACTTAATATAGTTATGTGTGTGTATATATATGCGTAATATATATATATATATATATTAACGTGTAACACGTAATGGATAACGAAAATCTTTTTATCCTTACGACTATAATTAATATGTCCGGTAAACGGGTAATAGATAAGCGTATAACATTTTTTTTAGTCATACCTTTACCCAACGGATCGAAAGGGTAATGAGTAATGGAAAACGGAAAAGTTTATCTATATCCTACCCATTTAAATGTTGGGCAATTAACGGATACAAGATAACTGAATAAATGAATATCATTTCATTATTCATACCCATATCTAACGCGTTAAGATTACAAAAAATAAAAAAAATGTTAATTACCCTTACCGATTGTGAGTCTTATTTTAAGAGACCCATTTCATTTAATATTTGACAAATAAAAGATAACCTATAAAACTATTAGAATTCAAATATTTTTATACACATAGACAACTTAAAAAGAATATAAGAACATGTGAATTGAAAGAATATTGGGGCTGGGGAAGTGTAAAAAGTAAAGGTGATTGGTAGGATGGCTTGTTCTACTAGAAAGTGAAAAAGGGTGAGTATTGAGAACAACAATGACATTACACCAATGACCAAAAGTGTATGATTGACCTTCAAGGGAAATGCAACATGAGTAGAAATTAAAGTATTGCATATTTCTAAGTTAAAACTTCACTTCACCCTTGTGTAAGCAACCCCTCAACACCCAAACTCTTCTTAGCCATGCATCATTGATCTTGGCATGAACCACTAGCTAGTTTCCTAAATATTATTTGGGGTTTCTTCTCTCCACTCAAATGGGGTGGCTTCAATCCTTCTTCTCTCCACTCAAGAAGCTTTGGGTTAGACTCCATTCAGCCCATCACAAGAGTATGTTGTTAATTCATTTATTTACTCTCATTATTTGTTTTCCATACTTTATTCATCTATTTCTTATAATTTAGTTACCTTAATATATATGAGATTACATCATATTCAAGATCTTTACATTGTTTTGGACAAATGAACTTGAGTTATTTGTTTTCATTTTCTTTCATTATTATGGATTGGAGGTTTCACTTTAAGCGTGGAACGCCACCGTTTATGATTACTCTAGAACACGAGATACACCCAACAACTAATTATTTTAAACGTTTTTAGCATTCCCCTTTTTCTTTTACTGAATGCACCAGGAAGGTTTACACTTTGATCACCTATCATTGACGTACATCTTGTGATTCATAACAAGGACAGAAACTATATTTGTCAGTAACATTTTATTTTGGTGAGGACCACTGTCAAAATGACAAAACATCTGGTGCATGTTAGTGTAACTTACCAAACATATTAACAATGGGAATTAAACTTGTAACGTCTAAATTATCATAAAAAAATCTCAATCATTTTAACAAATATGTCACATAATTCCAAGAAATTTCTTTTACTAATTTGAATTATATTTGCTGTGCAAATTTCCAGGTAGGGGGATATACATATTGTATGAAGATGTGAAGTCATGTCCCTATGAAGATGTGCATGTACTTTGGTCTATTTTGGTGGAATCAACACATGTTCCTCCTCATACCTTGGCCTTACCTCCAATAACTTGAACCTATGATGGTTCCCGAGCTTCGATCGTGTTTTTGTACATAATTCCCCTCTTTTTTCGCTCGAATCTTGTATTTGTTTTTGGAGGGTTTCTCTGAAACTGTTTTAAGTTATTACGCGACCCTAATTTTCACATACAGACAGTTGCATTTCACTGAACGTTTGAAAAGAGTCGATGCAATCAACGTGACATGTCGACCTCAAAAACTGTATGAAAAAGGTGAAACTTTCATACGTATGCTTTGGAAGTTTATTGTTGGTTTGTCGAATTTAAAAGTGGTTTTTAGGTCATTTTCTAATGTGCAATTGTGTATAAGAAAAGGGGTGGTGGTTGGGTTCAGTTTGATGAATAAAAATGAAATATATGGGGGGACAAAAGTTTTCCATGATTTTGATGGGTCTAATTCTGAATTAAGAAAATTATCCACCTCATTAAAATATATACATGGGTATAATATATATATATATATAAATACCATATCAACGACTGAAATCACTTCTTTATTTCAAATTTTTTTATCGCTTCTTTATTTAAACCTTTGTCTCTATACTATATATAGATATTTGTTTGTACCTGCGATTGCGTATGTATGTTTGCGTTATGAAAATGCATGAAACATATTTTATTTCGGTTCATATTTTAGCTCATTTTGAGAAATAATAAAATGTTTTGAAATATTTATTTAAGAATATAACTAATTCGAAAAAAATTATTTGATTATTACCAACTAATGTTTATGTATTATAGGTTAAACTTCAACGTTTTTTGAAAATACATTCTTCAAATTAGAAAAAAAAAATCAAATTATGAAATTCTAAATAGTGATTTTTAAGATATAATTCATAATCTTGTATTTTGAATGTTGTTTCGTTAAATAAAAATGAAATGGAAGTTTATTCTGTTTTATGTATTTCGTATTTATGTATTTTGGTGTTTGTTTTGTGTTGTTTGAGGTTGCGTCTTGCGACCTTGAATAGCGGCTTTGTGTATTTTATTGGTTTGGTTTTAATAAAATTGTTATCGTTCAAAAAAAAATTTAAAAAATTATCAAACTTTATTACTAAATGAAGGACTTTTATCGTATAGATTTTCCTTGAGAAATTTATGGTTAAAAAGTGATTTGTCATAAAATAATCACAAAAGTTGGTGGAAATTCAAATTAATGATTTATTATCTAGGAATTTTCCTGATGATCCGTTGATATTTTCTTGAAGAACGTTAGATTTTACTGAAGTATTGATAATTTTTAGATGATCGTCAATAATCATGGTAAGAAATTTTCCTGGGTGATTTGTAATTTTGTATGAATAAAATCATTTGGTTTATAATGTTTATTTAGGGATATTTGAACGTCCACGATGATTATTTAATTGTTAAAGGGGATGTTTGGGTACATGTATTTTCAATGCAAATTTGTGCTATTAAATAATAATCAAAGTCGAATAATAATCTTCTATTTGTTGGATACATATTTGTGATCATATGATTATATAATTGTTAAAGGGGATGTTTGGGTACATGTATTTTCAATGCAAATTTGTGCTATTAAATAATTATATATAATCAAATAACCGACTGCAATAAAACATAGATTAGGATTTAGGTTATGTTTAACAAACTGTACTATAAGTTAGTTGGTAGGTAAGTTAAATGTTGATATGTGCTATAATGTAAAATACTTGAGAGGGTAACTAACTATTCATTTTGTACACATATTACTATTGAACTATTTTTTGTACTCAATATACCATTGAACTCTATTTTTTTGTACACATTAAACCATTGCAACCGGGAATAGGCCATTTTGTATTCGGGAAAAGGAAAGGTGTGGCTGTCATGTACCTAACGTTAGGTACAATCCACATCAAAACTACGTAGTTTTGATTAATTTCTTAAAAAAAAGTAACGTCTTTTCCCATTTCTATCCTAATCGACGCCTCCTCCAAAATCCAATCGATGAGTTCCAAAATTCTGACCTCAAACGAAGGACTATAGCTCTATTCGATTGCAAATCCAAGAGAAATACTAATCGATTGCCATCACAAATTCGAAGATTTGATTACAGATTTCATTTTCTTTTGTTTTACATTTGAAGCTAATGTCGTAAAATTTCAACTTATTAGACTTCGATTTCCGATTTGTTTTACATTTGAAGCTATTCGATTTCAGATTTCAGATTTGTCTCAAGTTCATATGGGTGGAGAAAGCTCCATTAATCCACCTATGGCTGGAGCTTTGATCCGTGTGTGTGTGCTCGGTGCTCACATAGATGGTGAAAGTAGGGTGAGAAAAATTACTTGCTCTTACAGTCTCTTTGGCATTTCTTACAGCTAACTCCACATCAATAATTCAATTCAGTTATCAAATCCACTTCCCCCTCCCTTCTCAAACCATAAGAGAAAAATCTTTTTCATATGTTCAAGGCTAAACACTGTTATAGCCATTCATGGTTGTTGGTTGATAGTTTATATCATCATAGATATTTTTGGATTAATGAAACCACTTCCTATTGAAATCAAAATAACATTTGGTTCTTCATAATAGAGCTACTATCGAATTTGGCAATCGATTAGTATTTCTCTTGGACTTGCTATCGAATTTGGCAATTGAATAGAGCTACTGTCCTTTGTTTGCAATCGAATTTTGGAGCTGGTCGATTGGATTTTGGAGGAGGCATCGATTAGGATAGAAATTGGAAAAGAGATTTTTTTTAACAACTACGTAGTTTTGATGTGGATTGTACCTAACTTTAGCTACATAACAGTCACACCTTCCCTTTTCCCTTTGTATTATATGGCAATTAAAATCATTAAATAATGCTTAATAATATGGGTTGGGTCGAATTGAGTTATAATAACTTCACAATTGACTGATATGTGAAAATGCTTATAAAAATATTATTGAATTACTAAAATATACATTTGTTTTTGAAAATTTTAAAAAAAATTAGACAACATTTAAAGAATTTATATAACAGATTTTAAGGAAAACATAATATCCCCAAAAGTTAACATATGTATACACTTTAAAAATTATCCCTCAAATCTTTAAATACCCACAAAGGGCCTACTGGCCCACCGAAGTAAACCTAGGTTATTGTAGCCCCCAACCTCTCAATAATAGGTCGAACGTCAAAAATCTCATAAAAGGTCAAACGTATGCGTGAACGTTTGACATATATAAATATTATATAATTCAAATAAACATTTAACTATCATATACGCAAAAGATGATTAACAAAATAAAAGGCTTCTCTAGGTACAAAACAAGCATTTTCTAATAGTCATACTTGTTATAATGGCAACAAAACAAGCATTTTCTAATAGTCATACTTGTTATAATGGCAACATCTGTAAATACAGCTTCATTTTATACTATGTGTTTTACAACATTAGGGGGAGGAAACTTTTCTCATCCCCATTAACACATTCCTAAACACAAAATTCGAACTTACAAACTTAAGTTATTCTGGGTATGTTTTAACCAGTTTAACTGAAATTGTTCAGCATTGAACGGTATCAGTATTAGGAAGGGAAGCAGGGTCACCCTCCAATAAACAGAAAACTGGTGGTATAGTAAGAGTTGGGAGAAATCCATATGCATTCCAACAAAATGGACTCACAATATTCAACCCTTGAGAAGGCATTAGTTCCACCTCAGAAAATGTTAGGTTTGTGCATGGAACACTATCACTGCAACCCAAATGCATTGCTGGGCTTCTAACATCATAAGTTCCCCAAATTCGCTCATAAATTATGTTGGAAATACGAACTGCCGAGGTTTGGTTCGGGCACATCCCTTTAGACTGACAATAATATTGATCAATCATGACTGGGTTTCTAACGTTGTCCATATGGATATTGATGAACCTCACATTCGAGACTGAACCAAACCCTCCTTGCCATGTCTTGATTCGAACCCCATTATCAGAATGCTTGATCACAGAGTCCATGACTGTTATATTCGATACACAAGCTCGTGTGTTACGCATCCCGAGGCTACCAATGCTGTAACAAATGAGGCAACCAAAAACGTCATTGGTTCAGTGGTATCTGTATTAAAGTCATGACAAAACCTCCCTTCAGAAGGTTAAGTTTTGCTAAAATACTCAATAAGGGCAAAAACACAATTATGATTGCCGTTTTTTAAATAACTGGTGTTGGTAGTGTATAGGCATTACGTTATGCCTAAATTAATTCATGTGGCAGTTTTCATGGTAAAAAAATTATTCCAAGTATAGTAATTTTGTTGTGCTACTCATGCTTTATTCTAACAAGATTCCACCCGAATTAAACAATAATCATTTTGTTGCCAATTCATTGATGCATTCTTAAAAAACAACTAAAGTTTGCTTGTAATGTTGGCCATTGAGAGAGGTTAGAATCGATAAAGCAAGTTGATTATTCGAAGAAAATACCCAATTAATATCATTTACATGTACAAATTGTATCACATACGATGAAAAGGGTTTTTCAGGATGAATATGCGTCTTAATATATAACACTTATGAAAGTGTTATATTAATGATCTTCATATATAGGACAATTTACTTTGTGTAATATTATGTTAATCAACTTCATAGGTATAAATTGTTATACAAATTAACTTAGTTCATCCTTAGGCCATCCGTTGTGGGAGGTACCCGATGTACCCGGGTAGTAGGAACCCATTGGGTAGTTTGGGGGAACACCACCGTGGGGTAGCTCCCCTTCGGTTTGGTGAAGCAGAAGACATCTACCCCCACCCCCCACCCCATATCCCTCTCTTCTTTGTCTCTATCTCTCTCTTCTTTTCCTTTTTTTTATTTATTTTTATTAATTTGATGTTTTTGGGTTTAAGGGGTTGTAGTGGGTCGACAGTGGATGACCTTGTAACTTACTATAATCTAGTATATACTGAACACTAGTTTTTGGTCCTATAAATTCTTGGTGTCATTAAGTACTACCAGGGTGCCTAAGGACAGTTGTATGTCCTAATTAAAAGACCAATTTTTTTAAGTGTATCAATTTCGATTTTAGAGAACCTACTTTCAACAAGCAAGTTCAATAAATTATTTCAAAATGACCTTTTTTTATAAAGTTATAATACTTTTTCTTAAATGCATCCACGATGTGTTTAGTATTACCCACATGTAACTTTTCAAATTACATCTTCCCAAAAAAAAAAAAAAAAACATGATAAAATTATGTAATTCCATTTTAATGGTCACGAGCTAGCTAAGAATGATTAGACAACCATCAAAGAGTAATACGTCTATGGAATATAATTAATATGCGGAAAAAACGAGCCGGATTTTTAAATAATATTTTGCACCAATCATTTTAGTAGTTGAATATGGAAGGTTATTTTATATGGTTTATGGGTTTGGCACAAAGGTGGAGACTTTTAGGAATGTTTACCTTATCCCATGGCTTGGACCACATGTAATGTTCTTAATGTCCACGTTATAAGATCCTGCCCCAATTGATACACAATCATCACCTATATATAAATCAAAACAAACCATTAATTGGATCATTATTTGGTTGATATATTATGAGTTTATCTTATAATTACTAATGTCAAATGGTTTTACCTGTTGCTACAAGCGTGTTGTATATCGTTACGTCATTTGTGTTCTCGATATGGATCCCGTCCGTGTTAGGACTAAGAGACGGAGCTTTAATATTCACTGACTCTATATGTACGCCATGGCAACCATCGAACCGAAAGTTGAATTGCGGACTGTTTTTCAATTTAAGTCCTTTCACAGTTACGTTTGTGCTCATGAAAAACCTAATAGACTGCATTCAGAAAGAGTTAATAATCGAGTTTATGATTGTTACTTAATTTGTTGTAAAATAAATGCATACTAGTGAAATGCGAAAGGACAAGTCGATCTATGTTATCTTTTAACTTGACTTTTTTTGCAATGCAATAGGTAATTGCAAATTTTGATGGGCGTTTTTCATTTTCACATGTACCATAATTATTTTGCTACGAAATTAACAACACAAACTTCGTATTAATTAGTAAAGGAAAGTTTCGACTTACAACGGGGCTGTCACAAGGACCAGGCAATGTTGTTCCGTTTGGTCCCTGTCAAATTATTAGTAACATTGTTAGTATTTGACTAATGACATTATTTTCACTCAAATTTGATCAAATTAACAAAATCATATATGATTCACGTATAAAATCATATAAATCATATATGATTACACGACTTTAAGTCGCATACCAAGTCGTCCGTGTCCATTTTTTCCGCCAGTATAAAATAATACATGATTTTGTACATGAACAAAGTTGTTCGTGTTTTCTTAAAAAATTAGCAATCTCGTTTAAATCATTTTCTATATATGTAGCGTGTTCTAGCGTCATATATAATTACGTAAAGTAAACATAGCTGAGAAAATATAATGGTTTTAATCAATGTGGATTTTCAAAGTTGAGTAACCGAATTAAAAATAAAATCAAAGCATGCGGTTTTTTATTATATTAACATTCTCTCCATCAAATATTGTTTTTTGTTTGTACTCTTGTCCAACGCTAATTAACAATTCGTATTAGTAATTTAATAAAAAGTAGATTAATATAATATGAGTGATCAATGATTGCATACGTATGAGTACAAAGATAATAAATAGTTTTAAGTACAAAATTGAAAAAAAATAATTATGAAAATAGAAGAATTAAAATAATCTTACTTTGTGAGGTTTGCATGGAAGATCCCACCACTTTTCTCCTCTTCCATCAATAACTCCACCACCTTGTAGAGACATCCCATTGACCCTATAAAACACCAGCCACTGTCTCATGCTCATGCCTTTTGGCCACATTCTTGGTCCATCTGGTGCCATAATTGTCCCTTCAATCTTCACAAAAACAATCATCCATAAACCATTACCAAATGCAAATAATCCATCATGGGCTCAAGAAAAAAAGACAAACATATATGCAATATTTTCCCATTATATCTTAGACCCTCCGCATCCATCACGCGGATGAGCGCCACATCAGCGCTGGTTGGACCAGCTGGTCAGCCAACACCATCGCCCCCCTTCCCTTTATGTTGGTGGTTCGTGGGATGGAGGGGGCGATGGTGTTGGCTGACCAAGGGACATAAAAAATACTCACATTCTCCAAGAGAGATAAAAAAAAATAAAAAATAAAAAATAATAAAATAGAGTGATGGATGCTGATGGTCTTACTTGAAACACAAGGCTATTTCTGCAACTGCCTGTGAAAATGGTCGACTGTATCATGAAAGTATAATGCTTGGGCACCAAAAGGACCGTGGGCTCGTCGTTTGAACAAGCCGAATCCCACGCCATTTTAAACCCTTGTGTGTCATCGGTCACACCATCGCCAACACACCCGAATGACCTCACATCACAAACCCTTGGAGTAGCGGATTGGATCCTGGTTGAAACGGCCGGTTGCGGTGCAGGAGAAGGTGCTATTGAAACGTGGTCGAACGGTTGAGGGTTAACGAGACCGAAATGAGTGTAGAAACCGAAGAATAAGAAGAAAAAAGTGAAGGAAGATAGTCCCATGGTGAGCTACTAGCTAGAAGAAGAGGGTGGTTTAGGGACTTATATATAGGAAAGGAAAAGTAAATGTAGACAAAAGGAATCACACCTCTCTTCAGACTAAACCCTTATCGCTATCCTAGAAACCCATGTATTCAACGAAAATGGCTCGATTTTCGGATGGAAACTCGTAGGGTTTCGTAGGGTTGATGACAAAATAGGCAAGGCACCCACGTTTTTAGGAAGTTGAAAGAAGGCTTGCTTGATGGCTAAGACTTATATGGTGAAGTGGGTGTGACCACAAATGAGCACTAGGTAGTTAACTTAGAAGAAAGAAGACACTACAAGTTGCATACTAGTTGAAGAAGGGAATTTCCTAGGGAATATAGGGTTGTTTCTTCTCTTTATATATACTACTTGGAGAAGCTCTAATTAAGGTTGTATTTGGCAAAGTAGCTGATAGCTGATAAGCTAGCAATTGACTGATAAACTACCTTACGAATAAATTATGTTTGACAAAAACTAGCTTAAGTGTATGTAAAATGACGAAAAAGGGTATAATTGGAAAAAGCTTCAAAAAACTTTAAAAACACTACTCTAAGTAACGTTTCAATAAGCTAACTTATAAGCTAGCTTATTTTTGATTTTTTGTCAAACACATAGTTAAATTGTTTATGGGAAGTGGAGGTTTATAACACAGCCTAAGTGGAAATGGGTGGCTTAAAACTAGTATTATTCTCAACCTTAATTAAGGGATGACAAGACCATCCATCACTCTAAATGGTGTACCTTGTTCATGTACGAATTGAAGTGGATGATGTTTTATATGAAATTTATAAAGTAATATTAATTAGATTGATTGGTAACTATAAGTTAGTTCATGATATATATATTTGTTAAATTGTATATGGGAAGTGGAGGTTTATTATATTTATATAAAACCCACCAAAAACCCCACAAGGAGTATGGAATTTCTGGTTTGGACGGTGGAGTGTGCATATGAGGATTAAGCAACAAGGAAAAAGAAGGGTTGAGTGGAAGAGATGTCAGATGGGCAAGATATGGTAAATGTTTTTCTTCCATTGTTAACTTTGGCCATTCATTCATTCTCTCTCTCACATACATATAGAGAAAGGTTCATGCGGGAAACGTAACTTTTTAAGAAAACGTAAGGACGATTGAAAACCGTTCATTCGGTTAATAACTAAAAGCGGCTTTGACTAAGTCACCCTTCTTTAATCATCTCCACCTGCCATGAATCGCGTCAATCCTTCGTGATCGCCCAAAGCCCATGTAGCCCATAAGCGTGTTGTCATGCAAGTCAGTCACCAGATCCAGTCGTCGGAAAAACACAAATTCATCCCTTTTCACGTTTTTCATTTGTTTTCTCGCATATCTTAATCTTTGTCCATGATTTCATTTGTAAATAACACCACCATGATATTCCTCAACATATAACAAGGATATCGAACTTTCATGAATTATAGCTCTCAATTTCGGAATTAAAGTCTCGGTTTTAACTGTATTCAAGACTAAATTTTACCTGGTCAAAATAGACTCATTTTAACACCAATTTCCACCATTTTTTGCACAAAATCACAATGTTACTAATATATAACATAATTTCCTGCCCTTATAAAATATATATACTACTAGGATTTTCGAGTTGTATACAACCCCGCTTGCGAGATCGTCGTCACAACGACGTTTTTCTCAAATTACTCGACATACGATCATTATTAACCCCCAAAACTTATATCATTCTAAAAGTTATCAAATAATAAATCTAACCATATAAATAATATCAAATCTGGTTAAGAAATATACCTACAATAACAATTTCCATTGGAAGAAAACACAAGTTGTCCAACCATCACATTCTAACTCATTTCTCCATCTTTTCTTAAAATCTCAAAAGTTTTTGTCTCTCAATTTATAATCCACCAGACAATTGAAACTCCTATTCAAAAATTTATTTGAGTTAAAATTTAATTAAATGCTAATAGTTACAATAAAGAGACGGTTTCCGTTTTAAAAACTCAAAGGTTTGCTCAATTGACAAAACAAGCCCCTATAATTTCATATACTTATATTTAAGCCCTTAACTTGCCACTTTCAGCACTTGACAGCAATTCCGTTAGTACTACCTAATTTTTCCACTTTTGGTCCCAAAAAAATCTACCATATTTTATTTATTATCTTTTTCTCATTTATTATCGTAAATATTTATTTACCCCGTTTTTAGGGTGTTACAAATCTCCTATTTTCTTAAGAAATTCCGTCCTCAAAATTAATTTGGCTAAAAAGTGAAAGATATTTAGTCTTCATCTACTTTCTTGGTTACAATCTCATCTTTTATCATAATTGAAACTTTACACTTGACTAAAAACATGAATAACACATGGAGTACACCTTTGGTCCCTAACCATTTGGTTTCCTTTGTCCAACATATGGAGTATTTCTTTCATATAATCCAACTTACTACTAATTAAGCTCGGTATCTTTCATATGTTGTTTCTTTTGAATATACATAACCTCAAACTTAGACAGTTGAACTACGTTAGTCATACCCAGGGGCGGACCTGTGGTTGCGCCTACGGTGGCACGTGCCACCGTTGCATTTGTTCGTCGTAGTGTAAAAAGTATAGGGTCGTGGAAGTGTTCACCATATCAATTTGTTGTGTGCCATCATATATATTTTAAAACTGCGATAAAGGCACGGTTTTCCTTAGTAGAGTTGGTTAGTTCCTTGCTTTTCATACATGAGGTCTTGGGTTCAAGCCTTGCTAGCATCATTTTTTTAATAAAAAATATCAACAACAAGACTCGAACATGAGACCATCTATTTGAAAAGCAATAAACCAACCACTAGACCAATAACAATTTTGTAAACATATTTTGATATATATTTCTTATAATGAAATAGTGCCACCGTTGAACAAAAGTTCTAGGTCCGCCCCTAGTCATACCATTTAGATTTTCATGTACCTTTAATTAGTAGGCTATCATTCTTACCACATACCACATACCACATAGTGAGTATTTAGTTTCTCTTTCTAAACCTCATGGTTCCCTTTCCATGGTAGTATCTGCTAGCTTTTATCAGTAAGATACACTCTTCTCCTCCTTATAATACTTCTCCTCCTTATAATAATCTTGAACGGCCTGAAATACTTCAAACATAAGGTCGTTGGCAGATTCGAATACTAGCCGGCGTTAAAGGTGCATATGGGCGCATAAAAAATGACCCGGGTCATATTTTAACCGATCCGGTTGTTTGGATAAAATAAAAGGCCGGATTTTTAAGAAACCGGTTTGGAGACCCTAAAACTATATTCGATGAAACTGGTTCTGGTTGGAAAAAAACGATTATCTTTTAGATCGGATATTTTTTGGGATTGTGGTGTGTTGGGCTGCGATTTTTAAATTGGAGGCTCATTATCGATTTTCTTGAAGACTGGAACTTGAATGAAACAATTAACCAAACAAAAACAGTTTTGATGATCACAAATTCACAATTCACACAACTTTTGATTTTAATATAAATGCAATATAAATTCAAATAAAACTTTTAATATAAATTCAAATTTTTTATTACAACAATATTTTTTATTTATTTATTATTTATTATTTTTATTTATTTTTTATTTTTTTTGAACGGCAACAATATTTTTTATTACTATAATTATGTTGATTACAATATAATTTTGTTGATTTAAAAAAACATACATGATATAACGAGATTGTCTTCAAATATAAAGTTTGTTACATTAAGTAGTTTATGAGATCAGTGGTATAATGTGTACACAAAAAATAGTTCAATGGTATAATGTGTACAGATCCACGTCAAAACGGGCTATTCCCGGTTGCAATGATATAACGTGTACAAAAAAAATTGTAACGCCCCGTTTTCCTATATTAAGTTCTAACGATGTCTGGCTAATTGTCTAACTTGTTTAGTTGAAATTGTAGAGTGGAGGGACTAGAGTGTCATTCTGGAAAGTTGAGGGTATGAGTTAGAGGACTATGTAAAGAGAAACCCTTTCCACTCCTTGGCAGTTCCTAGAAATCGTACGGGAGAGTGGAAGAGGGCGTTTCTAAGGAGGAGTGCCAAGGGTTCAATTGAGAGCTCTTTTGGTACAATTGGGATAGCAATCATCATTGTCTTCATTAGAGGTATGAAGTCTATACTTATTTTGCTTTCAATTGCAAGTTATAGGCAAGATGTACTTGAAGGATTAAGGGTTAGGTTAAGAGATGATCAATGCATCATCAATTGATGCGTTTTGGGTCCAATTGGTTGCATGTAATTGATAGCTTGACCCTAGATGACTTAGAAACGAGTTTTAATTTGTATTTGGTTGATTTGGGAGGATTTTTGGCACAAGTCACGAAGCAGGTCGCGAGAAGGATGGCTGGAAAGCCCGCGGCCTAGCCCCGCGACTTGAGGTCGCGGGGGCAGGTCGCCTAAGTCTCTGCCAAAATTTATTTTTTTTATTTTGTCCTTTTCGCGAACTGACTTCGGGCATGTGTTAGGGATGTTTAGAAAGGATGAGGCCTAGAGTTTTGGGTCAAATGGACTAGCCTAGCTATGTCTAAGGTTAGCTTTTCGGTATGGATATCACGAGGTCATGTTAAGCAATATTTTGACATGTAAATGTACTTAATTGTCTAGGTAACTTGTCTTGAACATCGTGCTAGCTCGTGTAAGCAATTGAACGGCTGAAAGGTGAGTACTTTATCTATGCCAACGTGGTTGTACCTATGTGATAGACTTGCATGTGTGATTATGTACTATGGATTATGCTATTGCCTAGTGGTACTAGTTACCATTAGGAAATTGGTTCCTTCGGGAGCAAAGGATTAAGTCGGATTAAGCGGCCTGGTACCAGTGTCAAAGGATCAAGTTATATGTTATGTGATTGCAATGTATCTTTGTTATGTATGTATTGTCATGTTAGTATAGATATGTGCTCACTAAGCGAAAGCTTACCCGTGGTTGTTTTTCTCCTTTTAGTGGCAGGTACTAGTTCTGGTAGCAAGGGTAAAGCTCCCGCTTGATGATCCGGTTAGCCGCAGCTCAGTCAGTCAGTTACTTAGTCATGGAGATATGGAACTTATGAATTGGATTGCTATTTTAATTAACATGAGTTGGATGTTTTTCCTTGAAACCTTAAACTGAGTCATGTTTGTATTTTGTTTTCGCTAGACTCATACTTCGGGTTATATAGCCTAAAACCTAGGGTGTTTCTTTGGAATGGAATTTTATCATATGCAAGTTTTAAACAAAGCTTCCGCCATATTTTTTTTTTTATGAATTTTAATAGAAATGGTTGATATGGAAATTCAAGATTTTACAAAAATAGTCCAATGGTATATATATGTACAAGAAATAGTTCACTGATATTTTGTGTACAAATTGAATAGTTTGTTACCCGAAAAAAAAATCATAAACCCTTTTTCTAAATGACGATCATGCCCTTTTCAGATCAAAGGCTTAGATCGGCCCTCAAATTTTTATCATTTTTTTGGTTTTCTCTGGATTAAGTCTCTCTATATATGTGTGTGTGCGTGTGCGCGCGCTATACTAGTCATCATCAAGCTACAGATGCACTTCAATTCCGAAGTCGATGTTATTTGTTTTTTTTTACAGTAATTGTTAATTGTTAGGGTTGGAGTTTATTAGTTAATTTTTTATTGTTAATTTTTTATTTTAATTGTTAGGGTTAGGATTTACTAGTTGATATCTGATTGTTATTAAAAATAGTCATTTGAATGATATTCTGTGAGGAATTTGACAGTAACGAAAACAGGAATAATCGGATATCTCTGAAAGGCGTGAAACACTTTCAGATCGAATCAATTCGGTGGTTCTCCCGAATTATTCAATCGGATACAATTCAGAGAATTTACGAATTCTATGTGTGTTTGTTTTTCGATTTCGTGAACCAGAGAGACGAAAATGATGACCAAATGAAACTATATCCAAAACAGATAACTGCCGAAAAGCAGTTTTTTCTGTTATTCAAACCGGGTCAAAACCGGGTCAATTCGGGTCGGGTCAATTCGGGTCCAAATTCCGGAAAATTAATTTTCTAAGTATTTTTCAATATAGCAACTTAGTGGAAATAAAATTAATTTTCGACCCCAGCCAGGGGCTCTGCCCCTTGGACCCCGCCAGGGGCTGCCGCCCCTTGGACCCCGCTACCGGGGGCGCTGCCCCCGGACCCCCGTTCATTAGGGGCTTCGCCCCTAATATCATAATAAATTCAAGTAGGTGTGCACTCCGCACCGCCAAGCCTAAATGATGTTTATTATGATGAAATTGGTCAAACTAGTTAATCCAATTACACTAAAATATCCAACATTCCTCCCCTATTTTAGTGCAATCCTTGATTAACTAAAACAAGTAATCTCAAACAATCAAACTATTGCATAAGTGAAATGTCGTGCCGATTGAATTTCACATTAGTACATTACACATTCCAAATATTCGAATACCAAGGTGTCACTTAGGATTGAACCTTGGGAATTCAATATGAATACACGAAGATAATGTACACAAAAGTTTACATACATAGAAGTTCTATCTTGACATATGTTTTACTAGCCTATGTCCTTATCCTTCATAAGCATATCAAAGCCAAGTCCCAGCTTCTTGAAGCGGCTAAACTTCATGCTCATATAGGTAGCTCCCTTTTGTCTTGCACCTACAACGCAATTTGTCAAAAGAGCCATTAAGAATTTATACATTCAACCTCCCTAACTTGTAGGTCTGAACACATACCTTCGGGTGATTCTTCCAATGTGTTCCAATCTCTAAATATCAAGCCTTCCACATTGAATTCAGCACCTAGCGTCATACTAAGTGGGAATTGGGTATCTTGATATCAGAGATTTCTAGTGGACTTTAATCCCACCCCTATTGCCGAACTTTTCACGAGATCTCTATTCAACCCTTTGGTTAAATGATCGGCTAAATTGTGTTGTGTTTTCACAAACACTACAGATATCACACCATTCGTGATATAATCACGTATCATGCTATGTCTAACACCTAAGTGTCTAGACTTCCCATTATATACTTCACTGTAAGCCCTAGCCAAAGTAGCTTGACTATCACATCTGATAGATATGGATGATATCTGTCTATTCCACAATGGAATTTCATAAATCAAGTTCCTTAGCCATTCAGCTTCTTTACCAGCTGCTGCTAATGCCACAAACTCAGATTCCATTGTTGAAGCAGTGATGCAAGTTTGTTTCTTAGATGCCCAACAAATGGCACCACCTCCAAGTAGGAATACCCATCCACTTGTGGAAGAATGATCTTCCGTATTGGTTATCCAACTTGCATCTGAATAACCTTCAAGGACAGAAGGAAATCCACTATAAGTCAAACCATAATCCATTGTTCCCTTCAAGTACTTAAATACTCGATTAATTGCTTGCCAATGGATTAAACCTGGATTATGAGTGTATCTACTCAATTTTCCAACTGCAAAGGCTATATCCGGTCTAGTACTAAGCATCGCATACATCAGAGATCCAATAGCCCTTGAATATTCAAGTTGATTCACAGTAACACCTTTGTTAGGCATAAGTTTTACTGTAGGATCCATAGGAGTACCTATTGGAGAACAATCTTTCATATTAAATTTATTCAACATCTTCTCAATATAATGTGATTGAGAGATAGTAATACCATGTTCTCCACGTATGATCTTAATGCCAAGAATCACATCAGCCTCCCCCATGTCTTTCATATCAAACTTGGATGACAAGAATTCCTTAGTTTTATCAACTTGATCTTGGTCAGTACCAAAGATCAACATGTCATCAACATACAAGCATATAATCACTCCTTTACCAGAAGCATCAAACTTGCTATATACACATTTGTCCGCTTGGTTTAATGCAAAACCATTAGACAAGACAACATCATCAAATTTTTGATGCCATTGCTTGGGAGCTTGCTTCAAGCCATAAAGTGACTTAACCAATTTACAAACCTTGTTTTCGTTACCAGAGATGACAAAACCTTCTGGTTGTCTCATGTAAATCTCTTCATTCAATTCACCATTCAAAAAGGCTGTTTTAACATCCATTTGGTGAACTACAAGATTATGTATAGCCGCGAGTGCTAACAATAATCTAATCGTGGTAATTCTTGCAACAGGAGCATAAGTATCAAAGAAATCAATACCTTCCTTTTGTCTAAAGCCTTGGATTACCAATCTGGCTTTATACTTGTCTATGCTTCCATCCACCTTCATTTTCCTTTTGAAGATCCATTTACTATTCAATGGTTTACAACCAGGTGGTAGATCAGACAAATCCCAAGTATGATTTTGCATAATAGAGTCAATCTCATCTTGGATTGCCTCTTTCCAAAATGCAGCATCCCTTGAAGCCATAGCTTCACTGTATGTCTTAGGATCTTCATCAACATTGAAACAATATTGATATTGATAATCAACTTTATTCCTTGATCCTTCGACCAAATAAAGTTGGAAATCATCACCAAAAGATTTGGCCTTCCTTGCTCTTACACTCCGCCTAGGCGCAACAGGCTCAGGAGGAGAAACAGTCACTTGGTCAGATGCACCAAAGTTACTAGAACTTGCAATCGTGTCCGTAGGTTTAGGTACAGATGTAAATCTATCCTCATTGCCAAAATCAGCATCTCGTGACTCAATCACAGAGTGCACGGATACATATGCATTAGATTCTATGACATA
The DNA here is from genome assembly GCA_030169165.1 of Centaurea solstitialis. Lineage (NCBI taxonomy): Eukaryota > Viridiplantae > Streptophyta > Magnoliopsida > Asterales > Asteraceae > Centaurea > Centaurea solstitialis. The sequence continues at coordinate 7,639,492 of CM058043.1, read as the reverse complement.
GAACCTATAGCACTTAGAATTCTCAGGATAGCCAATGAATACACAATCTATACCTCTTTGACCAATATTATTTATTTTAGGATCAGTCAATCTTACCACAGCTCTACATCCCCAAACTCTGAGATAACTCAGTTTTGGTACCTTTTTATGCCAAAGTTCATAAGGGGTTATCTTGTTCCTTTTATTAGGAACTCTATTTAACAAGTAACAGGCTGTCAACATAGCCTCACCCCAGAATCCATCACTTAGGCCAGAATAGGTTAGCATGGAATTAACCATTTCTTTCAATGTCCTATTCTTTCTTTCAGATATACCATTTTGTTGTGGTGTATACGGAGCAGTGGTCTGATGTATTATACCAGTAGATTGAAAATACACTGGATCATAATACTCACCTCCCCTATCAGTGCGAAGGGTTTTAATCTTCACACCATGATAAAGCTCTACTTCCTCTTTATAAATTTTAAACTTTTCAAGAGCTTCATCTTTAGTATGACACAAGTAAACATAGCAATATCTAGTAGCATCATCAATAAAAGTAACTACATACTTTTTATTACCAAGTGATGGTGTTGAGTGAAAATCACACAAGTCACTGTGTATGAGTTCTAAAACCTTTGTATCTCTATCGATATTTTTGGCGAAAGGTTGTCTAGTAATCTTAGTTAACATACAAGTTTTACACTTTTCACCATTCAACTCAAAAGCAGGTATTAGACTCATTTTTGACATGTCTTTCATTCTCTTGTAATGTACATGTCCTAGTCTAGCATGCCACAATTCAGATTTACCACAATTATTGCTAGAACTCGTAGAAGCCATGCAAACAGAATTATTAACAAATGAAATATTTAAATTTAACTTAAACATTCCATTTAAATATCCAAAGCCAACAAAAGTTCCATGTTTGGACAAGATATACTTGTCACTTTCCATGACTTGCTTGTAGCCACAATTATTCAATACAATACCAGATAATAAGTTCTTACGAATACCAGGTACATACAACACATTACATAATAGTAAAGAGTTTCCAGAAGTAAAGACTAGATTAACAGATCCTAGTCCTTTAATCGGTTCAGTTGCAACATTGCCCGTCTTCAACAATGATCCATCTTCAATTGGCTTGAAATCCTTGAACCATTGAAGATTTTTGCACACGTGACATGTTGCTCCTGAATCCACCCACCACGATATGTCATCATCCTGCACATAAAATGATTCAGAAATCATTGATACATAATAGTTTTCAACAGAATGATCAGCAGGTACCACAAACATACCTGATTGCTTTCCGGGATCCTTGGATCCACTTGGACCAGCCTCGTTTTTCACTTTACCTCCACCTTTTCCAGACCTGCAATCCCTCTTGAAGTGTCCAGGTTTCCCACACTTCCAACAGGTTACCTTTGGTTTCTTATTTGGACCTTTGAAATTACTGCCATGGAACTTTCGTTTCCCTTTTCCAGCCTTAGAGGATTCACCCTCCTCCACCATGTTCACAGAAGAACCGGTCACGGTTTTTGGACCACCAACAGATACCTTTTCCATATCACGTATGGACTGTTCAATTTGGAAATGACTTCCAAGTTCAACCAGAGTCAATTCCTCCTTCTTATGTTTCAGATTATTTTTGAAATCTTTCCAAGAAGGGGGCAACTTATCTATGATACTAGAAACAGAAATTGACTCATCCATTTTCATATCATATTGTGCAAACTGTCCTAACATTCTTTGCAGTTCATGATACTGTTCCATAACAGGCCTAGTGTCTACCATCTTATAATTCAGAAAATTACCAACAAGAAATTTCTTACTAGACACATCTTCTGCCATGTATTTGGCTTCTAAACGATCCCATAACTCTTTTGCAGACTCTACGTTTTGATAAACATCAAACAAGGAATCAGACATACCGTTTAGTATATGGCCACGACATATGTAGTCTGCGTTTTCCCACTTTGAGCGATTTCGAGTCTGTTCTAGGGTTTCATTTTCAACAAACGCAGGGCATGGTGTACTCAGAACATACACAACCTTCAAATCCGTGAGATAAAAGTGCATCTTTTTCTGCCATCGTCGGAAATCCTGCCCAGAAAACTTGTCCAACTTTGCAAACGTCTTGTGCATATCTTTCATCGAAGCAGAGTTCGTCATCTTGATTATTGATTCGATCTTTGTGAGGAATTTGACAGTAACGAAAACAGGAATAATCGGATATCTCTGAAAGGCGTGAAACACTTTCAGATCGAATCAATTCGGTGGTTCTCCCGAATTATTCAATCGGATACAATTCAGAGAATTTACGAATTCTATGTGTGTTTGTTTTTCGATTTCGTGAACCAGAGAGACGAAAATGATGACCAAATGAAACTATATCCAAAACAGATAACTGCCGAAAAGCAGTTTTTTCTGTTATTCAAACCGGGTCAAAACCGGGTCAATTCGGGTCGGGTCAATTCGGGTCCAAATTCCGGAAAATTAATTTTCTAAGTATTTTTCAATATAGCAACTTAGTGGAAATAAAATTAATTTTCGACCCCAGCCAGGGGCTCTGCCCCTTGGACCCCGCCAGGGGCTGCCGCCCCTTGGACCCCGCTACCGGGGGCGCTGCCCCCGGACCCCCGTTCATTAGGGGCTTCGCCCCTAATATCATAATAAATTCAAGTAGGTGTGCACTCCGCACCGCCAAGCCTAAATGATGTTTATTATGATGAAATTGGTCAAACTAGTTAATCCAATTACACTAAAATATCCAACATTCCTCCCCTATTTTAGTGCAATCCTTGATTAACTAAAACAAGTAATCTCAAACAATCAAACTATTGCATAAGTGAAATGTCGTGCCGATTGAATTTCACATTAGTACATTACACATTCCAAATATTCGAATACCAAGGTGTCACTTAGGATTGAACCTTGGGAATTCAATATGAATACACGAAGATAATGTACACAAAAGTTTACATACATAGAAGTTCTATCTTGACATATGTTTTACTAGCCTATGTCCTTATCCTTCATAAGCATATCAAAGCCAAGTCCCAGCTTCTTGAAGCGGCTAAACTTCATGCTCATATAGGTAGCTCCCTTTTGTCTTGCACCTACAACGCAATTTGTCAAAAGAGCCATTAAGAATTTATACATTCAACCTCCCTAACTTGTAGGTCTGAACACATACCTTCGGGTGATTCTTCCAATGTGTTCCAATCTCTAAATATCAAGCCTTCCACATTGAATTCAGCACCTAGCGTCATACTAAGTGGGAATTGGGTATCTTGATATCAGAGATTTCTAGTGGACTTTAATCCCACCCCTATTGCCGAACTTTTCACGAGATCTCTATTCAACCCTTTGGTTAAATGATCGGCTAAATTGTGTTGTGTTTTCACAAACACTACAGATATCACACCATTCGTGATATAATCACGTATCATGCTATGTCTAACACCTAAGTGTCTAGACTTCCCATTATATACTTCACTGTAAGCCCTAGCCAAAGTAGCTTGACTATCACATCTGATAGATATGGATGATATCTGTCTATTCCACAATGGAATTTCATAAATCAAGTTCCTTAGCCATTCAGCTTCTTTACCAGCTGCTGCTAATGCCACAAACTCAGATTCCATTGTTGAAGCAGTGATGCAAGTTTGTTTCTTAGATGCCCAACAAATGGCACCACCTCCAAGTAGGAATACCCATCCACTTGTGGAAGAATGATCTTCCGTATTGGTTATCCAACTTGCATCTGAATAACCTTCAAGGACAGAAGGAAATCCACTATAAGTCAAACCATAATCCATTGTTCCCTTCAAGTACTTAAATACTCGATTAATTGCTTGCCAATGGATTAAACCTGGATTATGAGTGTATCTACTCAATTTTCCAACTGCAAAGGCTATATCCGGTCTAGTACTAAGCATCGCATACATCAGAGATCCAATAGCCCTTGAATATTCAAGTTGATTCACAGTAACACCTTTGTTAGGCATAAGTTTTACTGTAGGATCCATAGGAGTACCTATTGGAGAACAATCTTTCATATTAAATTTATTCAACATCTTCTCAATATAATGTGATTGAGAGATAGTAATACCATGTTCTCCACGTATGATCTTAATGCCAAGAATCACATCAGCCTCCCCCATGTCTTTCATATCAAACTTGGATGACAAGAATTCCTTAGTTTTATCAACTTGATCTTGGTCAGTACCAAAGATCAACATGTCATCAACATACAAGCATATAATCACTCCTTTACCAGAAGCATCAAACTTGCTATATACACATTTGTCCGCTTGGTTTAATGCAAAACCATTAGACAAGACAACATCATCAAATTTTTGATGCCATTGCTTGGGAGCTTGCTTCAAGCCATAAAGTGACTTAACCAATTTACAAACCTTGTTTTCGTTACCAGAGATGACAAAACCTTCTGGTTGTCTCATGTAAATCTCTTCATTCAATTCACCATTCAAAAAGGCTGTTTTAACATCCATTTGGTGAACTACAAGATTATGTATAGCCGCGAGTGCTAACAATAATCTAATCGTGGTAATTCTTGCAACAGGAGCATAAGTATCAAAGAAATCAATACCTTCCTTTTGTCTAAAGCCTTGGATTACCAATCTGGCTTTATACTTGTCTATGCTTCCATCCACCTTCATTTTCCTTTTGAAGATCCATTTACTATTCAATGGTTTACAACCAGGTGGTAGATCAGACAAATCCCAAGTATGATTTTGCATAATAGAGTCAATCTCATCTTGGATTGCCTCTTTCCAAAATGCAGCATCCCTTGAAGCCATAGCTTCACTGTATGTCTTAGGATCTTCATCAACATTGAAACAATATTGATATTGATAATCAACTTTATTCCTTGATCCTTCGACCAAATAAAGTTGGAAATCATCACCAAAAGATTTGGCCTTCCTTGCTCTTACACTCCGCCTAGGCGCAACAGGCTCAGGAGGAGAAACAGTCACTTGGTCAGATGCACCAAAGTTACTAGAACTTGCAATCGTGTCCGTAGGTTTAGGTACAGATGTAAATCTATCCTCATTGCCAAAATCAGCATCTCGTGACTCAATCACAGAGTGCACGGATACATATGCATTAGATTCTATGACATAGAACCTATAGCACTTAGAATTCTCAGGATAGCCAATGAATACACAATCTATACCTCTTTGACCAATATTATTTATTTTAGGATCAGTCAATCTTACCACAGCTCTACATCCCCAAACTCTGAGATAACTCAGTTTTGGTACCTTTTTATGCCAAAGTTCATAAGGGGTTATCTTGTTCCTTTTATTAGGAACTCTATTTAACAAGTAACAGGCTGTCAACATAGCCTCACCCCAGAATCCATCACTTAGGCCAGAATAGGTTAGCATGGAATTAACCATTTCTTTCAATGTCCTATTCTTTCTTTCAGATATACCATTTTGTTGTGGTGTATACGAGCAGTGGTCTGATGTATTATACCAGTAGATTGAAAATACACTGGATCATAATACTCACCTCCCCTATCAGTGCGAAGGGTTTTAATCTTCACACCATGATAAAGCTCTACTTCCTCTTTATAAATTTTAAACTTTTCAAGAGCTTCATCTTTAGTATGACACAAGTAAACATAGCAATATCTAGTAGCATCATCAATAAAAGTAACTACATACTTTTTATTACCAAGTGATGGTGTTGAGTGAAAATCACACAAGTCACTGTGTATGAGTTCTAAAACCTTTGTATCTCTATCGATATTTTTGGCGAAAGGTTGTCTAGTAATCTTAGTTAACATACAAGTTTTACACTTTTCACCATTCAACTCAAAAGCAGGTATTAGACTCATTTTTGACATGTCTTTCATTCTCTTGTAATGTACATGTCCTAGTCTAGCATGCCACAATTCAGATTTACCACAATTATTGCTAGAACTCGTAGAAGCCATGCAAACAGAATTATTAACAAATGAAATATTTAAATTTAACTTAAACATTCCATTTAAATATCCAAAGCCAACAAAAGTTCCATGTTTGGACAAGATATACTTGTCACTTTCCATGACTTGCTTGTAGCCACAATTATTCAATACAATACCAGATAATAAGTTCTTACGAATACCAGGTACATACAACACATTACATAATAGTAAAGAGTTTCCAGAAGTAAAGACTAGATTAACAGATCCTAGTCCTTTAATCGGTTCAGTTGCAACATTGCCCGTCTTCAACAATGATCCATCTTCAATTGGCTTGAAATCCTTGAACCATTGAAGATTTTTGCACACGTGACATGTTGCTCCTGAATCCACCCACCACGATATGTCATCATCCTGCACATAAAATGATTCAGAAATCATTGATACATAATAGTTTTCAACAGAATGATCAGCAGGTACCACAAACATACCTGATTGCTTTCCGGGATCCTTGGATCCACTTGGACCAGCCTCGTTTTTCACTTTACCTCCACCTTTTCCAGACCTGCAATCCCTCTTGAAGTGTCCAGGTTTCCCACACTTCCAACAGGTTACCTTTGGTTTCTTATTTGGACCTTTGAAATTACTGCCATGGAACTTTCGTTTCCCTTTTCCAGCCTTAGAGGATTCACCCTCCTCCACCATGTTCACAGAAGAACCGGTCACGGTTTTTGGACCACCAACAGATACCTTTTCCATATCACGTATGGACTGTTCAATTTGGAAATGACTTCCAAGTTCAACCAGAGTCAATTCCTCCTTCTTATGTTTCAGATTATTTTTGAAATCTTTCCAAGAAGGGGGCAACTTATCTATGATACTAGAAACAGAAATTGACTCATCCATTTTCATATCATATTGTGCAAACTGTCCTAACATTCTTTGCAGTTCATGATACTGTTCCATAACAGGCCTAGTGTCTACCATCTTATAATTCAGAAAATTACCAACAAGAAATTTCTTACTAGACACATCTTCTGCCATGTATTTGGCTTCTAAACGATCCCATAACTCTTTTGCAGACTCTACGTTTGATAAACATCAAACAAGGAATCAGACATACCGTTTAGTATATGGCCACGACATATGTAGTCTGCGTTTTCCCACTTTGAGCGATTTCGAGTCTGTTCTAGGGTTTCATTTTCAACAAACGCAGGGCATGGTGTACTCAGAACATACACAACCTTCAAATCCGTGAGATAAAAGTGCATCTTTTTCTGCCATCGTCGGAAATCCTGCCCAGAAAACTTGTCCAACTTTGCAAACGTCTTGTGCATATCTTTCATCGAAGCAGAGTTCGTCATCTTGATTATTGATTCGATCTTTGTGAGGAATTTGACAGTAACGAAAACAGGAATAATCGGATATCTCTGAAAGGCGTGAAACACTTTCAGATCGAATCAATTCGGTGGTTCTCCCGAATTATTCAATCGGATACAATTCAGAGAATTTACGAATTCTATGTGTGTTTGTTTTTCGATTTCGTGAACCAGAGAGACGAAAATGATGACCAAATGAAACTATATCCAAAACAGATAACTGCCGAAAAGCAGTTTTTTCTGTTATTCAAACCGGGTCAAAACCGGGTCAATTCGGGTCGGGTCAATTCGGGTCCAAATTCCGGAAAATTAATTTTCTAAGTATTTTTCAATATAGCAACTTAGTGGAAATAAAATTAATTTTCGACCCCAGCCAGGGGCTCTGCCCCTTGGACCCCGCCAGGGGCTGCCGCCCCTTGGACCCCGCTACCGGGGGCGCTGCCCCCGGACCCCCGTTCATTAGGGGCTTCGCCCCTAATATCATAATAAATTCAAGTAGGTGTGCACTCCGCACCGCCAAGCCTAAATGATGTTTATTATGATGAAATTGGTCAAACTAGTTAATCCAATTACACTAAAATATCCAACATTCCTCCCCTATTTTAGTGCAATCCTTGATTAACTAAAACAAGTAATCTCAAACAATCAAACTATTGCATAAGTGAAATGTCGTGCCGATTGAATTTCACATTAGTACATTACACATTCCAAATATTCGAATACCAAGGTGTCACTTAGGATTGAACCTTGGGAATTCAATATGAATACACGAAGATAATGTACACAAAAGTTTACATACATAGAAGTTCTATCTTGACATATGTTTTACTAGCCTATGTCCTTATCCTTCATAAGCATATCAAAGCCAAGTCCCAGCTTCTTGAAGCGGCTAAACTTCATGCTCATATAGGTAGCTCCCTTTTGTCTTGCACCTACAACGCAATTTGTCAAAAGAGCCATTAAGAATTTATACATTCAACCTCCCTAACTTGTAGGTCTGAACACATACCTTCGGGTGATTCTTCCAATGTGTTCCAATCTCTAAATATCAAGCCTTCCACATTGAATTCAGCACCTAGCGTCATACTAAGTGGGAATTGGGTATCTTGATATCAGAGATTTCTAGTGGACTTTAATCCCACCCCTATTGCCGAACTTTTCACGAGATCTCTATTCAACCCTTTGGTTAAATGATCGGCTAAATTGTGTTGTGTTTTCACAAACACTACAGATATCACACCATTCGTGATATAATCACGTATCATGCTATGTCTAACACCTAAGTGTCTAGACTTCCCATTATATACTTCACTGTAAGCCCTAGCCAAAGTAGCTTGACTATCACATCTGATAGATATGGATGATATCTGTCTATTCCACAATGGAATTTCATAAATCAAGTTCCTTAGCCATTCAGCTTCTTTACCAGCTGCTGCTAATGCCACAAACTCAGATTCCATTGTTGAAGCAGTGATGCAAGTTTGTTTCTTAGATGCCCAACAAATGGCACCACCTCCAAGTAGGAATACCCATCCACTTGTGGAAGAATGATCTTCCGTATTGGTTATCCAACTTGCATCTGAATAACCTTCAAGGACAGAAGGAAATCCACTATAAGTCAAACCATAATCCATTGTTCCCTTCAAGTACTTAAATACTCGATTAATTGCTTGCCAATGGATTAAACCTGGATTATGAGTGTATCTACTCAATTTTCCAACTGCAAAGGCTATATCCGGTCTAGTACTAAGCATCGCATACATCAGAGATCCAATAGCCCTTGAATATTCAAGTTGATTCACAGTAACACCTTTGTTAGGCATAAGTTTTACTGTAGGATCCATAGGAGTACCTATTGGAGAACAATCTTTCATATTAAATTTATTCAACATCTTCTCAATATAATGTGATTGAGAGATAGTAATACCATGTTCTCCACGTATGATCTTAATGCCAAGAATCACATCAGCCTCCCCCATGTCTTTCATATCAAACTTGGATGACAAGAATTCCTTAGTTTTATCAACTTGATCTTGGTCAGTACCAAAGATCAACATGTCATCAACATACAAGCATATAATCACTCCTTTACCAGAAGCATCAAACTTGCTATATACACATTTGTCCGCTTGGTTTAATGCAAAACCATTAGACAAGACAACATCATCAAATTTTTGATGCCATTGCTTGGGAGCTTGCTTCAAGCCATAAAGTGACTTAACCAATTTACAAACCTTGTTTTCGTTACCAGAGATGACAAAACCTTCTGGTTGTCTCATGTAAATCTCTTCATTCAATTCACCATTCAAAAAGGCTGTTTTAACATCCATTTGGTGAACTACAAGATTATGTATAGCCGCGAGTGCTAACAATAATCTAATCGTGGTAATTCTTGCAACAGGAGCATAAGTATCAAAGAAATCAATACCTTCCTTTTGTCTAAAGCCTTGGATTACCAATCTGGCTTTATACTTGTCTATGCTTCCATCCACCTTCATTTTCCTTTTGAAGATCCATTTACTATTCAATGGTTTACAACCAGGTGGTAGATCAGACAAATCCCAAGTATGATTTTGCATAATAGAGTCAATCTCATCTTGGATTGCCTCTTTCCAAAATGCAGCATCCCTTGAAGCCATAGCTTCACTGTATGTCTTAGGATCTTCATCAACATTGAAACAATATTGATATTGATAATCAACTTTATTCCTTGATCCTTCGACCAAATAAAGTTGGAAATCATCACCAAAAGATTTGGCCTTCCTTGCTCTTACACTCCGCCTAGGCGCAACAGGCTCAGGAGGAGAAACAGTCACTTGGTCAGATGCACCAAAGTTACTAGAACTTGCAATCGTGTCCGTAGGTTTAGGTACAGATGTAAATCTATCCTCATTGCCAAAATCAGCATCTCGTGACTCAATCACAGAGTGCACGGATACATATGCATTAGATTCTATGACATAGAACCTATAGCACTTAGAATTCTCAGGATAGCCAATGAATACACAATCTATACCTCTTTGACCAATATTATTTATTTTAGGATCAGTCAATCTTACCACAGCTCTACATCCCCAAACTCTGAGATAACTCAGTTTTGGTACCTTTTTATGCCAAAGTTCATAAGGGGTTATCTTGTTCCTTTTATTAGGAACTCTATTTAACAAGTAACAGGCTGTCAACATAGCCTCACCCCAGAATCCATCACTTAGGCCAGAATAGGTTAGCATGGAATTAACCATTTCTTTCAATGTCCTATTCTTTCTTTCAGATATACCATTTTGTTGTGGTGTATACGGAGCAGTGGTCTGATGTATTATACCAGTAGATTGAAAATACACTGGATCATAATACTCACCTCCCCTATCAGTGCGAAGGGTTTTAATCTTCACACCATGATAAAGCTCTACTTCCTCTTTATAAATTTTAAACTTTTCAAGAGCTTCATCTTTAGTATGACACAAGTAAACATAGCAATATCTAGTAGCATCATCAATAAAAGTAACTACATACTTTTTATTACCAAGTGATGGTGTTGAGTGAAAATCACACAAGTCACTGTGTATGAGTTCTAAAACCTTTGTATCTCTATCGATATTTTTGGCGAAAGGTTGTCTAGTAATCTTAGTTAACATACAAGTTTTACACTTTTCACCATTCAACTCAAAAGCAGGTATTAGACTCATTTTTGACATGTCTTTCATTCTCTTGTAATGTACATGTCCTAGTCTAGCATGCCACAATTCAGATTTACCACAATTATTGCTAGAACTCGTAGAAGCCATGCAAACAGAATTATTAACAAATGAAATATTTAAATTTAACTTAAACATTCCATTTAAATATCCAAAGCCAACAAAAGTTCCATGTTTGGACAAGATATACTTGTCACTTTCCATGACTTGCTTGTAGCCACAATTATTCAATACAATACCAGATAATAAGTTCTTACGAATACCAGGTACATACAACACATTACATAATAGTAAAGAGTTTCCAGAAGTAAAGACTAGATTAACAGATCCTAGTCCTTTAATCGGTTCAGTTGCAACATTGCCCGTCTTCAACAATGATCCATCTTCAATTGGCTTGAAATCCTTGAACCATTGAAGATTTTTGCACACGTGACATGTTGCTCCTGAATCCACCCACCACGATATGTCATCATCCTGCACATAAAATGATTCAGAAATCATTGATACATAATAGTTTTCAACAGAATGATCAGCAGGTACCACAAACATACCTGATTGCTTTCCGGGATCCTTGGATCCACTTGGACCAGCCTCGTTTTTCACTTTACCTCCACCTTTTCCAGACCTGCAATCCCTCTTGAAGTGTCCAGGTTTCCCACACTTCCAACAGGTTACCTTTGGTTTCTTATTTGGACCTTTGAAATTACTGCCATGGAACTTTCGTTTCCCTTTTCCAGCCTTAGAGGATTCACCCTCCTCCACCATGTTCACAGAAGAACCGGTCACGGTTTTTGGACCACCAACAGATACCTTTTCCATATCACGTATGGACTGTTCAATTTGGAAATGACTTCCAAGTTCAACCAGAGTCAATTCCTCCTTCTTATGTTTCAGATTATTTTTGAAATCTTTCCAAGAAGGGGGCAACTTATCTATGATACTAGAAACAGAAATTGACTCATCCATTTTCATATCATATTGTGCAAACTGTCCTAACATTCTTTGCAGTTCATGATACTGTTCCATAACAGGCCTAGTGTCTACCATCTTATAATTCAGAAAATTACCAACAAGAAATTTCTTACTAGACACATCTTCTGCCATGTATTTGGCTTCTAAACGATCCCATAACTCTTTTGCAGACTCTACGTTTTGATAAACATCAAACAAGGAATCAGACATACCGTTTAGTATATGGCCACGACATATGTAGTCTGCGTTTTCCCACTTTGAGCGATTTCGAGTCTGTTCTAGGGTTTCATTTTCAACAAACGCAGGGCATGGTGTACTCAGAACATACACAACCTTCAAATCCGTGAGATAAAAGTGCATCTTTTTCTGCCATCGTCGGAAATCCTGCCCAGAAAACTTGTCCAACTTTGCAAACGTCTTGTGCATATCTTTCATCGAAGCAGAGTTCGTCATCTTGATTATTGATTCGATCTTTGTGAGGAATTTGACAGTAACGAAAACAGGAATAATCGGATATCTCTGAAAGGCGTGAAACACTTTCAGATCGAATCAATTCGGTGGTTCTCCCGAATTATTCAATCGGATACAATTCAGAGAATTTACGAATTCTATGTGTGTTTGTTTTTCGATTTCGTGAACCAGAGAGACGAAAATGATGACCAAATGAAACTATATCCAAAACAGATAACTGCCGAAAAGCAGTTTTTTCTGTTATTCAAACCGGGTCAAAACCGGGTCAATTCGGGTCGGGTCAATTCGGGTCCAAATTCCGGAAAATTAATTTTCTAAGTATTTTTCAATATAGCAACTTAGTGGAAATAAAATTAATTTTCGACCCCAGCCAGGGGCTCTGCCCCTTGGACCCCGCCAGGGGCTGCCGCCCCTTGGACCCCGCTACCGGGGGCGCTGCCCCCGGACCCCCGTTCATTAGGGGCTTCGCCCCTAATATCATAATAAATTCAAGTAGGTGTGCACTCCGCACCGCCAAGCCTAAATGATGTTTATTATGGTGAAATTGGTCAAACTAGTTAATCCAATTACACTAAAATATCCAACATTCCTCCCCTATTTTAGTGCAATCCTTGATTAACTAAAACAAGTAATCTCAAACAATCAAACTATTGCATAAGTGAAATGTCGTGCCGATTGAATTTCACATTAGTACATTACACATTCCAAATATTCGAATACCAAGGTGTCACTTAGGATTGAACCTTGGGAATTCAATATGAATACACGAAGATAATGTACACAAAAGTTTACATACATAGAAGTTCTATCTTGACATATGTTTTACTAGCCTATGTCCTTATCCTTCATAAGCATATCAAAGCCAAGTCCCAGCTTCTTGAAGCGGCTAAACTTCATGCTCATATAGGTAGCTCCCTTTTGTCTTGCACCTACAACGCAATTTGTCAAAAGAGCCATTAAGAATTTATACATTCAACCTCCCTAACTTGTAGGTCTGAACACATACCTTCGGGTGATTCTTCCAATGTGTTCCAATCTCTAAATATCAAGCCTTCCACATTGAATTCAGCACCTAGCGTCATACTAAGTGGGAATTGGGTATCTTGATATCAGAGATTTCTAGTGGACTTTAATCCCACCCCTATTGCCGAACTTTTCACGAGATCTCTATTCAACCCTTTGGTTAAATGATCGGCTAAATTGTGTTGTGTTTTCACAAACACTACAGATATCACACCATTCGTGATATAATCACGTATCATGCTATGTCTAACACCTAAGTGTCTAGACTTCCCATTATATACTTCACTGTAAGCCCTAGCCAAAGTAGCTTGACTATCACATCTGATAGATATGGATGATATCTGTCTATTCCACAATGGAATTTCATAAATCAAGTTCCTTAGCCATTCAGCTTCTTTACCAGCTGCTGCTAATGCCACAAACTCAGATTCCATTGTTGAAGCAGTGATGCAAGTTTGTTTCTTAGATGCCCAACAAATGGCACCACCTCCAAGTAGGAATACCCATCCACTTGTGGAAGAATGATCTTCCGTATTGGTTATCCAACTTGCATCTGAATAACCTTCAAGGACAGAAGGAAATCCACTATAAGTCAAACCATAATCCATTGTTCCCTTCAAGTACTTAAATACTCGATTAATTGCTTGCCAATGGATTAAACCTGGATTATGAGTGTATCTACTCAATTTTCCAACTGCAAAGGCTATATCCGGTCTAGTACTAAGCATCGCATACATCAGAGATCCAATAGCCCTTGAATATTCAAGTTGATTCACAGTAACACCTTTGTTAGGCATAAGTTTTACTGTAGGATCCATAGGAGTACCTATTGGAGAACAATCTTTCATATTAAATTTATTCAACATCTTCTCAATATAATGTGATTGAGAGATAGTAATACCATGTTCTCCACGTATGATCTTAATGCCAAGAATCACATCAGCCTCCCCCATGTCTTTCATATCAAACTTGGATGACAAGAATTCCTTAGTTTTATCAACTTGATCTTGGTCAGTACCAAAGATCAACATGTCATCAACATACAAGCATATAATCACTCCTTTACCAGAAGCATCAAACTTGCTATATACACATTTGTCCGCTTGGTTTAATGCAAAACCATTAGACAAGACAACATCATCAAATTTTTGATGCCATTGCTTGGGAGCTTGCTTCAAGCCATAAAGTGACTTAACCAATTTACAAACCTTGTTTTCGTTACCAGAGATGACAAAACCTTCTGGTTGTCTCATGTAAATCTCTTCATTCAATTCACCATTCAAAAAGGCTGTTTTAACATCCATTTGGTGAACTACAAGATTATGTATAGCCGCGAGTGCTAACAATAATCTAATCGTGGTAATTCTTGCAACAGGAGCATAAGTATCAAAGAAATCAATACCTTCCTTTTGTCTAAAGCCTTGGATTACCAATCTGGCTTTATACTTGTCTATGCTTCCATCCACCTTCATTTTCCTTTTGAAGATCCATTTACTATTCAATGGTTTACAACCAGGTGGTAGATCAGACAAATCCCAAGTATGATTTTGCATAATAGAGTCAATCTCATCTTGGATTGCCTCTTTCCAAAATGCAGCATCCCTTGAAGCCATAGCTTCACTGTATGTCTTAGGATCTTCATCAACATTGAAACAATATTGATATTGATAATCAACTTTATTCCTTGATCCTTCGACCAAATAAAGTTGGAAATCATCACCAAAAGATTTGGCCTTCCTTGCTCTTACACTCCGCCTAGGCGCAACAGGCTCAGGAGGAGAAACAGTCACTTGGTCAGATGCACCAAAGTTACTAGAACTTGCAATCGTGTCCGTAGGTTTAGGTACAGATGTAAATCTATCCTCATTGCCAAAATCAGCATCTCGTGACTCAATCACATAGTGCACGGATACATATGCATTAGATTCTATGACATAGAACCTATAGCACTTAGAATTCTCAGGATAGCCAATGAATACACAATCTATACCTCTTTGACCAATATTATTTATTTTAGGATCAGTCAATCTTACCACAGCTCTACATCCCCAAACTCTGAGATAACTCAGTTTTGGTACCTTTTTATGCCAAAGTTCATAAGGGGTTATCTTGTTCCTTTTATTAGGAACTCTATTTAACAAGTAACAGGCTGTCAACATAGCCTCACCCCAGAATCCATCACTTAGGCCAGAATAGGTTAGCATGGAATTAACCATTTCTTTCAATGTCCTATTCTTTCTTTCAGATATACCATTTTGTTGTGGTGTATACGGAGCAGTGGTCTGATGTATTATACCAGTAGATTGAAAATACACTGGATCATAATACTCACCTCCCCTATCAGTGCGAAGGGTTTTAATCTTCACACCATGATAAAGCTCTACTTCCTCTTTATAAATTTTAAACTTTTCAAGAGCTTCATCTTTAGTATGACACAAGTAAACATAGCAATATCTAGTAGCATCATCAATAAAAGTAACTACATACTTTTTATTACCAAGTGATGGTGTTGAGTGAAAATCACACAAGTCACTGTGTATGAGTTCTAAAACCTTTGTATCTCTATCGATATTTTTGGCGAAAGGTTGTCTAGTAATCTTAGTTAACATACAAGTTTTACACTTTTCACCATTCAACTCAAAAGCAGGTATTAGACTCATTTTTGACATGTCTTTCATTCTCTTGTAATGTACATGTCCTAGTCTAGCATGCCACAATTCAGATTTACCACAATTATTGCTAGAACTCGTAGAAGCCATGCAAACAGAATTATTAACAAATGAAATATTTAAATTTAACTTAAACATTCCATTTAAATATCCAAAGCCAACAAAAGTTCCATGTTTGGACAAGATATACTTGTCACTTTCCATGACTTGCTTGTAGCCACAATTATTCAATACAATACCAGATAATAAGTTCTTACGAATACCAGGTACATACAACACATTACATAATAGTAAAGAGTTTCCAGAAGTAAAGACTAGATTAACAGATCCTAGTCCTTTAATCGGTTCAGTTGCAACATTGCCCGTCTTCAACAATGATCCATCTTCAATTGGCTTGAAATCCTTGAACCATTGAAGATTTTTGCACACGTGACATGTTGCTCCTGAATCCACCCACCACGATATGTCATCATCCTGCACATAAAATGATTCAGAAATCATTGATACATAATAGTTTTCAACAGAATGATCAGCAGGTACCACAAACATACCTGATTGCTTTCCGGGATCCTTGGATCCACTTGGACCAGCCTTTTTTCACTTTACCTCCACCTTTTCCAGACCTGCAATCCTCTTGAAGTGTCCAGGTTTCCCACACTTCCAACAGGTTACCTTTGGTTTCTTATTTGGACCTTTGAAATTACTGCCATGGAACTTTCGTTTCCCTTTTCCAGCCTTAGAGGATTTACCCTCCTCCACCATGTTCACAGAAGAACCGGTCACGGTTTTTGGACCACCAACAGATACCTTTTCCATATCACGTATGGACTGTTCAATTTGGAAATGACTTCCAAGTTCAACCAGAGTCAATTCCTCCTTCTTATGTTTCAGATTATTTTTGAAATCTTTCCAAGAAGGGGGCAACTTATCTATGATACTAGAAACAGAAATTGACTCATCCATTTTCATATCATATTGTGCAAACTGTCCTAACATTCTTTGCAGTTCATGATACTGTTCCATAACAGGCCTAGTGTCTACCATCTTATAATTCAGAAAATTACCAACAAGAAATTTCTTACTAGACACATCTTCTGCCATGTATTTGGCTTCTAAACGATCCCATAACTCTTTTGCAGACTCTACGTTTTGATAAACATCAAACAAGGAATCAGACATACCGTTTAGTATATGGCCACGACATATGTAGTCTGCGTTTTCCCACTTTGAGCGATTTCGAGTCTGTTCTAGGGTTTCATTTTCAACAAACGCAGGGCATGGTGTACTCAGAACATACACAACCTTCAAATCCGTGAGATAAAAGTGCATCTTTTTCTGCCATCGTCGGAAATCCTGCCCAGAAAACTTGTCCAACTTTGCAAACGTCTTGTGCATATCTTTCATCGAAGCAGAGTTCGTCATCTTGATTATTGATTCGATCTTTGTGAGGAATTTGACAGTAACGAAAACAGGAATAATCGGATATCTCTGAAAGGCGTGAAACACTTTCAGATCGAATCAATTCGGTGGTTCTCCCGAATTATTCAATCGGATACAATTCAGAGAATTTACGAATTCTATGTGTGTTTGTTTTTCGATTTCGTGAACCAGAGAGACGAAAATGATGACCAAATGAAACTATATCCAAAACAGATAACTGCCGAAAAGCAGTTTTTTCTGTTATTCAAACCGGGTCAAAACCGGGTCAATTCGGGTCGGGTCAATTCGGGTCCAAATTCCGGAAAATTAATTTTCTAAGTATTTTTCAATATAGCAACTTAGTGGAAATAAAATTAATTTTCGACCCCAGCCAGGGGCTCTGCCCCTTGGACCCCGCCAGGGGCTGCCGCCCCTTGGACCCCGCTACCGGGGGCGCTGCCCCCGGACCCCCGTTCATTAGGGGCTTCGCCCCTAATATCATAATAAATTCAAGTAGGTGTGCACTCCGCACCGCCAAGCCTAAATGATGTTTATTATGATGAAATTGGTCAAACTAGTTAATCCAATTACACTAAAATATCCAACATATTCCACGTGATCTATTTGGAAGAATTTTTTACATAGTATCACTCTAATCAAATATATTAATAAGAAAAATATGTTTGATAAAACGGCATCTTCAACCATGGGGCTTTGACTTGAGTTCCAATTCCCATCATCTAAATTTCTGGATCCGTCATTGCGAGAATGCTAGGAGCTTCGGCCATGTATAAAATCACATGTGATTTACACTACGGAAAAAATGGGACAGGGACGACTTTGGACGCGACTTAAAGTCGGGGCCAAAAGTCGCGTGAATCATATATGATTTTGTATGTGATTTTGTACGTGAATTATATATGATTTTTGTATGTTGATCATAAGTGACTTTGTACATCCAAAAAGCTCATCGCGTTCTCGTTAATGGTTACTGTTTTCGTATGAACCTGCTCTCTCTCTCTCTCTCTCTCTCTCTCTCTATATATATATATATATATATATCATATATGATATAAGATATAAGATATAAGATTTGTCGCTATATGTCACGCATTAAAAAATGTCATGACTTCGTCATGGTGTTTAAGGCTTGAGGTTTGGCTTAGCCGCCACACCACATCTGATCATGCTATTTAGAACCTTGTGTAATATATAATAATAAATTGAAACTTGAAATTCAAGTATATTAAAAACACAAAATAATCAATTTACGAAAATTTTAAATTTTAAAAAGGTTCTCACTTCTCACATTTTGTTTTATGACCTAATTAATGTTAGTGCCCTCCCCACCAAACGTGGTATTTAGCTAAGTGACCA
Source organism: Centaurea solstitialis (assembly GCA_030169165.1). Taxonomy (NCBI): domain Eukaryota; kingdom Viridiplantae; phylum Streptophyta; class Magnoliopsida; order Asterales; family Asteraceae; genus Centaurea; species Centaurea solstitialis. The sequence continues at coordinate 7,620,561 of CM058043.1, read as the reverse complement.
TTCGACGAAAAGTGTGAGTTCTATAAACAAATTAGTTTTATATTAAATTTTATAAGGTTTAGATAGAAGGTCAACATAATTGATCGACACTATGGAGAAAGTATTTGCTAACGCACAAAGGGAAACATTAAAACAATTCATTAAGTTGTAAAATTAATCAAATAAAACCATCAAATATCAATTTGGCTTGGTTTTCAAGACGCTTAAAGATATTAAACAATTTTTTTTGAACGATAGCTTAATTAGATGTTAGCATATACAACGACAGCTTAATTAGATATTAGCATACACCTCAGGTAGTTAAAAACGCCTCTGTCCAGGTTTGAACCTGGGACTTCTACTCTAAAAAGGCGACTATTTACCAATCAGGCTAGCCCGAGTTGGCAAAGGTATTAAACAATTGATATTGCATGCACGAATGCATTTATCCTTAGTTTTAGGATTTTTTTTATTTAATTAATTCAATTAACTTGCTTAAATAGAAGTTTAAACATATTATTCACATGTGTTTTTTTATAATATTTTGTTATTTTCTATTTTTTTTATATCATACTAATGTATACAAGTTTAGACATATTATTCGCATGTGTACTTTATAATATTTTAAGTTGGTTTGCCTTTACGTTTTTTAATTGCATACACATTTTATCCATCCGTTTTTGTGTTCATTTTTCTAATGTTAATGTATTTTTAATTATTTCATTTGTTAAATATATAAAAAGTAATTTAAAGTAGGCTATTGTTGTTGTGGTTGTTATTAATGAAATGGTCTTTTTTGTTTTTGTTTTTTACAAAAGTGTTTCAAGACGGTCATATTTAATTGTAAAAAGGGTTACATTTATTTATCTCTCCTACATTATTCATTGACCCACTCAGCCACCATACATTTCCTACTTTCGGTTCATAAATTATGTGTCAACTTGCAATTTTGAATAATTTTGAAACCAACGGTTCATCAATAACTTGTAACTTGTCACATTTTACCCATGGTAAATTGTTGGATTTGTGTAAGTTACTTGATCGCAGATCTAGGATTTTTGTAATGGAGGCATCTTTAAGGTAAATTATAGGTCTGTTAACTTGTCATGCTTGTTTCTAGCCTAATTTCATTGTTTTAAAATATTTTTAAAGTTTTTTTTTGTTGCTTTTGAAAGCATGATTAAGTTTTTTTTACCGATTTCGAGACATTTTTGGCATTTTTGCTTATTTTCGATAAGACTTTTTTAGTTTTTTGGTTGATTTCAAGATATAGAGTTTAACTGGTAGGGGATACAAACAGGAAATTACTAGGGGAATTATGGTAGAAACTTATAAAAACATGATTTTTCTAAACTAGATAAAGGAGGGAAAATAAGTTTTAGTAGGGGCCCATCCCCCACCTTCTCCAAGGTGGATCCGCCCCTGATTATATGCAAGAATACGGTCATAAGGCCATCCTTACCCGTACCACCCTTACCACTATCTATCAGCTGCCACCTCAACGACACATCAACTTTCCACTATTTTACCAACACCATACCATACCATCTTTACCTATACCAATCTAACTAATTAATTAAAAAAGTAAAAGAAAAAGATAAGAAGAGAGAGAAAGAAGAGAGAGATAGAGAGAAAGGTGGGGTGGGGTGGGTGGGATGAGATAGAGAGAAAAGTCTGGCACACGGGTACCGGTTTTCTTGGTACCATTCAATCCTCGACAGTGTTACCGCCTTGGTACCGGCCTCATGCAGCCTCCCGCTGCGGATGGCCTAAATAACTAGATTGAAATCCAAATGTTATATGTATTGATTAAACACAGTACTACAGAGAGAATATAAAGAGAACAATATTTCAATCATTAATGTCAAAACAATATTCTCTAACAAACTCTTTACAACTATATATATAATGTCAAAAAAAATTCATGTATAAAATTATATATAATTACGTGACTTTGCCACGCCTTGAAGAACAATATCCCATAAGATCTAGACTTGAATATGCAACATGAGGGTATTAATGGGAATTGAAGATTGCAGAAGTTGGTGAAAGTTACAGTTTTCACCCATGAATGGAGCAAAGGAGGGAGGGAGGGAGAGATAGAGAGAGAGAGAAAGAGTTGACGGTAGCCAATGGAAGGTTCGTGTTTGTTAGAGGGAGGGAGGGAGGGAGGGAGGGAGAGAGAGAGAGAGAGAGTTGATGGTGGCTGATGGAGGGTTTGTGTTTGTTAGAGGGTTTGTGTTCACTAGACATGACGTTGGTAGTGGTCTCAAATGGTGGTCTAAAAAATGGAAAACGGTAAATTTTTCTATGTATGATAATAATGATATAGTATTATTTATTTTTTATTAATATATAATAGAGTAAACTACATTTTTGTCCCTCTGATTTTAATGAAAAATAAATGAATGCAGAAAATGACAAAAAATACCCTTCATGTGACGTGCACATTAATACTTTGAATGACAAATTTGGGATGGAGTTAGATTTAAGAACCCAACACTTTATATAGAAACCACAAAGATGCAATTCATAGATGTTTCATTTTAGAGACCCAAAGCATTAAAACACAAACCATAGGAACCAAATATGTAATTTACCCTATTTTTTTTAGTTCATTTTTATGGTTGCAATTATGAAAAGAAACATTTAATGATTCAAAATTTCTTTCCTTTTGCCAAACACTATATTGTGAAAAACAACATTTTAGCTTTAACCCATGCGACTTCAATACCTAATGGTTTGTAAATGACATATTAAGGTCATCCACTGTCGACCCACTACTATCCAATGGTTTCAACTGCCACATCAGCGCCACATCAGCTTTCCACTATTTTACCCAAAACTACCCAATCCATCCACTATCAACCCAAAATTATTTATTTAATCCATAAATAAAATAATAATAAAAGAAGAGAGAGATAGAGACAAAGAAGAGAGAGAAGTGGGGTGTGGTGGTGGGGGGTGGGGGTGAAAGCCTCGGTTTGAGGAGCCCGCTCATCAGCAACCCGTTGATGGCCGCGATGGTGTTTCCCCCCCTACCCGTCGGCTTATGCTCTACCCGATGGCCAACCCGCTCTCCACAGCGGATGGCCTAACTAATTCGATCCAATCATCAATTAACAATTTAACATGGTCATCTTAGTTATAAACAATGCCTATTTGTCCAAGATGCTTCATATTGAACAAAAGGACATGATTTGTGACTAAATCTAAGAATTTTATTTCCTGATAAATTGAATAAATATCCGATCCCGATATCATATATTGACTATGTGAGCAGTATGCAGTGCTTCAATCTCATTCCGGCTAGGTTTTAGATGTACTCTGGTTAGAGAGGCAAATTTTGTCTTGAGTAAAACAAGATCCGTCACAGGATGTTATCACACACCACCAACTATTATGCCCATCAATAACGGTATGATTAAAGTTGGCATCAAAGTTTATGAGATAAAGACCATTAGTTAACCCAAATAACATGATTATGTTACCACTACATTAGAAACACTTATGATACTCATATGATATCATAATTAACATTCTTAACTCCTTACATTGGGCTTGCTCGGTATAAGGTTCACCAACTCGTACCTATGCAAGAGCATTCAACTCATGCAATAAAATATACATGGTGACACACAACAAATTAATACTTTTCATGTCCTATATCATTTTACACTGCACCAGAGGAACGATATGGTGGCACGTTCCACCGTTGGCACATAGCTAGGTCCGGACATGAAGGGACGGATATACCCTCCTCTCTGTACAAATCATCTGTCGCCAAACTTTATATCTTTGTTTTGCCCCATCAATCAACTTGTCACACATTACAACTTTATTTAATATATATTTATTATTTTTGTCCCTTCAATAAGGAACATAGAGTTTGGGCATCTATTATTCGTATTCCTTATTCCACTAACACAAGATACAAATACAGAAACTAAGCATTAATGAGCCATAATAGCTTAAATAATATTCACAACTTCTGAAATATAACAACAAAAGGAGCAAGCAGATGCAGTACATAAAAGTTCAACAGTAACCCGATTATTAAAATAAGAACACCAGACCTTTTCGACAAGCCAACAAGAGAAAGAACGGGAAGTGGAAGTGGAAAGGATTCAAGGATACGAACCGAGAAACAAACAAACAGACAGACAGACGGACAGTAATAGTTTCTAATATAAAGAAGCAAGTACCTCCAACAAGGAAGCAGCAAATTGCATTTGGGTATCCTCATCGATTGTTAGGAAGAGGGGAACGTGTACAAACAAGGACTTTATCCCGTTTTGTTCTGCAAACCGAAGAGAATGATAGTATACGTAATTGCAGACAAAGCGGCCAGCATCATCAGAGGCCACCACGTCGTACCCCATCTTTGCTAAGGATTTGGTTATCTCATCCACAGGAAGACATGTCTGCATCCACAATACACACAAATACACTTTCATCACCTAAGCGAAAACTTGTAAATTGTGTAAATGGAGAGCCACAGCTAAAGCCTAAAGACACATACATACACAGTGATTGTAGGAACTGAATAAACAAAACCAAACGAACTTGGTATATCCCATCAAGAGGTAGGGCGTGGGGGTAAAATGTATATAGCCCTCACCTCTACCCTAAAGAATAGAGCAATTGTTTCCATGAAGACCCCCCATCTAGGATATAAATCCTAGGAATTATATGGTTTTGATATGTCTTGGATATCAATTCAACTAATGTAAGCCTCTGCCTCACAAATGTAGATAATAGAACTTACACGTTAAGAAAGCCTCTAAGAACTTGAACGTTTCCATGTTAGTCAGGTGTAGGGCCTCGTGAGCGATTAAGAAAGACCCCTCTACAAACACTTTCAGAATAACCTAAGGATATGTGGTTGTAGGGTTATCTGTTCTTGGTAATGATATCAGGGATGTATTTAGACCGATGCTTATATGCAATGAAAAGTTTTAGATGAACAACTTTTAGCTAAACCCGGCAAAGTTACTAAGACGATGAGATAAAGATTATATCAAGATCACTAAAATGTGAAGGATGGATTTTTACAGTTTTATTTGTGAAATATTTAGGATTATAAAAAAGGAGTCTTCAGGGAAACGCTAGAGGAAAAGTCCGCATACATCAAACCCCCAAACCCAACTTGTTGACACATCAGTATGCATTTAGAGTTAATATACCAGTTCAAAGAGAAGGTAAATTCAGAAGTAAAAGCATGAAAATAATATTCTCATGTATCAGAAATATGATATGATTATACCTTCCGTGCCTTTGAAATTCCACCATCTGCAGGAATAATAGGAACTTTCTGCAAATACAAACGATGGCATTACATATCAAATGATAGCAGAACAATGATGGGCTTAAGGAGTTACGTCTAACCTGAGGTTTCCATCCCATCTCATCAGGGCAGCGGAAAGTAGCTTCATTTACAGCTTGATGCTCAATGGCAAATCTTGTGGCCCCGCTATTAACTCCAAAATGTAACTGAAAGATAAATTTGATCAAGACAAGAATTTTCATAACGCTAGTAAGGATGATAAAACAAATGTACTGCACTTGCAACCTGAATAACTACAATAGAAGCAAATACCAAGTTAAAAAGTTGGTGGTGTATGGGACTCTTTTACTACATAAAGAGAAATATATCTAATCTAAAAGACCATCATGGTTGAGGATTTTATATGTTAGCTATAAAAAGCATTTATATTACTTCCCTGTTCTTCTTTCTTGAATCTCACGGTCAAGTTCACATCGTAACTGTCTCATTGTTTGATCTTCTAAGACTTCCTCTTTGTCATTTAATTTATCTTTGTTTTCTTTACGCCCTAGATGCAGCTCCACAAACCACGCAACTCTAACGGTCTAACCTACTGTCAAATTTGGAAATGCTCCCATAGATTCTCTTCTACATTACAAGGATGTTGGCATGTGGATCATAGGATTGTGTAATATGTGTTAGCAGGCCATTAGTTCTTAATTAAGGACTCATTTCTACAAATACAAAAGATCAAACTCTGACACAAAAGATTAGACCATAAATCTGTTTTGTGACACATTTTCAGAATACTGATTGCAAAAAGAATTTTATAGATTCTCCCTTAACCCAGGCAAACAAAATTTCCATTTCCGTCATGTTCTATTTTCTATAACATGAAAGGTCATAGATTCTTCCTAAGTATTGTCCTTCAAATATATAATATTTATATCCGGGAACTACTCATAAACATTCCTCGCCTTTGCTGAGGTTTGAACCCTTGACCTCTTGTGATGCTGGCTCTACCGGTAACCTGGGCACTCACTTGGCTAATGATTCTTCGGTCTTCCTAATTAAAGTTGACGGATATAAGAGACACGCTTTTACTTACTTCCCAGTTCCCACTATGCAAGAGGCTCTCAGTTCCTTCAAATCTTTCCATTCATCACGATCACAATTCTTAAACCTGGTAGTGGAGCTAAGCATGAATTTTAATTCTTATTCTCAAACGTCAGTATAAATCATCATATGACCTTTCCTTATACACCTCCACCAACGGAATGATGAAGAGGAAGCATGTTTGGCATCTTGTTCAGATAACAGCAGGGGATGGTCTTCAATGCAATTTCTGTGCTCTTCTCTAATCACAGATAAGCATTATACACATTTAGCAGTTTGAACTATAAAATACCAAATTCCTTTATAAGAATCCAAATATCCAATATACGATCTTTTAGAATCTTTTGGTCGTCTTTGTTCTGTTTCTCAGTAAGTACCGCATTACTTTGAGTGTAGAGTATCTAAATATGTCTCACTTTATCCATTAAAGAAAAGACGATATAGTCTTGCTTTCCGACTATCCACATCACGTTATACCGCATTACCTTCATTTGCCAAATAAATTCTATTCTCAAATCAACACGGTGATACTTTATTCATCAAATACTCAATTAAAGATCTCTAGAGTTGAAGCTGAATTTAGATATGTCTTGACATGCTATACGTGAAAGATGATCTCCAAATTCAGAAAAAGGAACCTATAAAGTTGTATAGTGATAACAAATATCGTATCAGCTATGCGCATTCTATTCAGTCTAACAAAACTAAGCACATTAAAATTAAAAGACAGTTTGGCAAGAGAAGCTTAAAAAGGTTATCCAGCAGCTAGATTTAATTAACATATAAAGAAACATGGGAGTAGAAGACATATAGCTTGAAGGGGAATGTTAAATACCGGTGTATAATTGTTCTTTATTTGTTTTCCTTCCCTAGTCTACTTTACTTTCTGTTGGTTTCTAAGTACTTCTTTTACTCAAGTTTTTCTCTTTTTCCTGGAGGTGGTTGGCATACCAGTTTTAGTTATCCTCGGTGGTTTTCTGGAAACCCCACCTTTATACAATAACGCATTCCAATTTTTCCACATTATTCCATTCTTCTATTTACATTAAAATCATCCATCACCACCACTCTCCACCATTAGCTGTGAAAATCTCCATGCCATTTATTATCTTTGTGAACTAAGTAGCAATCTCAACAAATATATTGACCAAATCCTGCTTATACAAAATTGTCTTAGAGATAACTCATAAATGAGAAACTGACCAGAATAGCTTTGGAAAAATTGGATGCTTCGGCTTCCTTGCTCACAGAAGATTGTAATGTCTGATACAAAGGAACAAGAGCTCCCTGGCCTGCAGTCTCGAGAATCGTGCAACTACCGATAGTCACCCCCTTTGGCTGACCGTTCCTCTTTAAATACTCTTTCAAATTACTGACAATGGTCTCGGTCGGATTTTCTGAAACTCCATGAAATTTCTTAAACCCTGTCACGTGGAACGTTACTGTCGGAGGCCCTTCTGACCCCATTCACCAACGCTTGATAAATGAAATTCAAGAATAGGACTTAGGAAATATCCTTGAAACCTCCGAACTAGTACAGATGTACCTACAAGAAAAATGATTAGTTATCAGTTGATAGCCTCAGCAGATGAAAATCCAAAACCTATTACGAAATGAAATCCATAACACAAATGAGAGAGAAAGTAACCAATCACAACAGACATCAGAGTTTCGCCATGATTTACAACCTCCCGAAACTTATACAAAGCCACTACCGACTTATGCCATGAAATACACGATACACCTACAACATTTAAGACTAAACCAAGTAATTAGATTGACATGTTTTATGGGATATATTGGGATCGTTTGGTTTAGTTTGGTACTACCAACAAAATTCACCATGGATTTAACTTGATTTGGAGGATATTAGCCTCACCTGCTAGTTTCGGATCAGCAAATTCAAAATAGTATTAGAGCAACAAGATTATGGAATTCTATTTTGAGAATATGGATTATGGAATTCTATTTTTAGATTATTTATGTAGGGCTCACAATATGTCAGAAATCTATGACCCAAGTTTCTAACAACCCGTCAACACTGCTGTGACGGATTAGTTATCGCTCGGGGGGTTCACAGCGCCCTAACCGAGTTCGAGCCTTCCCGTGGGGCCATGTTTAGCCCCCAAAATTGTCGGGGATTAGTCGGGCTTTGGCCTGGATACCCCCTTCAAAAAAAAGTTTGTAACAGCCCTCTCTGATGTATACCAATTATGAGTTCCTTCAATCAGTACCCTACCCATAACCCCATAACCATCTGTTTAAATCATCAACTACCATAATTAAACTTAACAATCATCATATTAGAGTTCTTCAAAGTCAAACCTAACATCCAACAAATTAAACACATAATAAATCAGAAAATACATATACATACAACAATCCAATAATAATTACTTGGATAGCAGTAGTAGATAACAAGTTTGATCATATATGAAATCAGTATATATAATAGAGTGAAATAAATCAAAGTGTGAAGTGTGTAATCCAGTAGCAATTGGAAGAATAATCAAACCTTAAAACCTGATGAAAAAAAAAAAGAAGAAATTGGATCAAAAACAGAGATGGATGAAATTAAGCGATTTACCTAATAAGAATCGTGTGGGAAAAAAGGAAAAGCTCTGAATGGGTACAACCACCACCGGTGGTCTTATCTGATAATACGAAAAAGTTTAAACTGATTGATTGAAAGATGCCTTTTGCAATCAGATGGGTTTGGGTGGGTCGTTTTCATCCTTGATGAAAAAACTTGGCAATTTCACATTTTTTTACCATCTTTTCCTATGTTTTTGTCTCTAGTAGTAGTATTGTTAAAAAGAGTTATTTTAGTACTAGTTAATGTACCCGCGCCATGCAGCGGGTGTAAAGGATAATGAAGTTTTTCCATTTGGCTACATTAAGAATTTAAAATTTTATGGTTTTACGGAAAAACAATTAGGTTGTGAACAACATACGAAAAGATAGAACAAATGTTGCTAAACTGATGTAAATAGAATCAATAAAATTGTGGTGCTTAAGTACAAAATTTGAATCAATAAAATTGTTCGTTTTTGTAAATTGATATATGTCTACGGGGAAGTTTACCAAAAAAATTGGGTAAGCACCAACTATAGTAAGAGATGTGACTTGAATAAGTGTGACTATAAACAATTGTTTACACTTCTGGAGGTATGGGGGCTTCGACCACGGGCTGCATGCTTTAGCAGTCGGGCTTTGGCCCAAAAATTGCCGAGGATTAGTCTGGGCTCAATGTGGTCTGGGATACCTCTTAAAAAACAATTGTTTACACATTACACGATGGTTTATAATTTATATTAAGTGATGACTAACAAAATGACTATCATACCCTTAATTATCAAAATGTATATTAGATATACTTCTTTTAAATAAAAAAGTAACAATGCATTTCTTTCTCCCATCTCTGCAAACCACTCTATTCTCGAGTTTAATAATTAAGGGAAATAAAGAGGAGGTAAGGAAAGGAAAAGAAAGAGAAGGGAAAAATTATCCCTCTAACTCATCTCACTTTTGGAAGGATAACTTTCAAAGGAAAATAAGAAAGAGTTATTCCTCCGAATCCTTTCCTTTCCTTACTCTAAAAAACTCGAGAACACTAAAATTCCTCCAAATCCTTTTTTTCCTTCCTCTTAAAAACTTGAGAACACACTTTTATTAGTTTCCTTATAAATCTTTTCCCTTCCTTTCCTTTCCTTTCCTTTCTTTAAAAAACCCGGGAACAGCGTGCAAGTGCTTCACCCATTAACAACTTTTCATTGTATATAAGATGCCATACAATTTTTCATTATAAGATGTCATGGGTGCTACGTTTGAGAAATCTGATTTTGGATATACAAAATATGCATATATCATAGAGCTATTAGAGAGGATCAAAGACACAAACCTCCATAATCACAAAATAAAAAATTGATAAACAAATTTAAACCTCTTTATCCATATGGGGAAGAATCTGATACGAACAAAGAAAATGCCAGAAAAGAAAAAAAGAAATACATGCCCTAATCCAAGACACACCTTACAAGAATGAGATTGAAATAAAAGAAAGTAGCAGAGAAAGGGGACACATTTGAGAAGAGGATAAAAACTGTAGAAAATAGATTGAGGAAAAGAAATTGAGAATATAAATGAAGTTTCATAACAACTAAAATTAGTATCCATATACATTCAAGTCTTATCAAAGCAACAATTGACAAGCTTAAAAACGGGAGAACTCAAATTCCCTTTTTTTATTTTAAGATATGTATTTGCTTGTCATGGGCCATGGCTATAAGAAGAAAAAGTGTTCATAGGTCCCATTGACTTGATCTAAAGAAGACATAATAGGGGACCAAAAAGTTGATAGTCATGATGAATGTATAAAATAGTTATGAATCCTTGGTTTCTATACTTCGTGGTTCACTAAAGAGGTTTCGGGTTCCAACCAGAGCATCAATCAAAATATTTCAGCAAGACTTTAGTAACTCATACCTGATCTAGAAGAAGATAGATAATGGTTAATAGAATGCAGCTTCTTAATGAGATCATACTATCAACATTACAAATATTAATCAATCACTAAAAGATGAAAGAAATGGCTGAAAATAACCAGTATCCATAACCAGAACTAAAAAGATGCACCTTGTCCTTCATCAGATTTAGTAACTCACCAGTATCCATAACCAGAACTAAAAAGATGCACCTTGTCCTTCATCAGATTTAGTAACTCACCACTGGCAAAACCATAAGCAGATTTAATGCATTCAAGAAAGTGATCATTGGACCCAAAGTTCATCAATTTTGAATCCTCTAATGCAGGGTCCTGCATAGACATGCTAGCATAATAGCATATAGTAATAAATAATAAATATTAGCCTTTCTACCAGCCATAAGAATCAAAAGTCAGAGAAGCACCTGAACACTCAACACTGTGGTCACATTCTCTCATGACATTTAAATAAAAAGTACCATCAAAAATGAAATTGCCAAAAAAAAGATCATTACTGAAGAGGATCAGATCCATCATCAGTCAGAAATCCATAACACATTTTTTAGAATTAGACTAACTAAAAAAAATAGTTTTCTAAAGTTAATTAACAAATCAATATCTTAAATCAAATGATTCCCAAAATCAGCTTAAAAATGCTTTCTTAAATCAAATGATGGGTCCCCAAAGAATAATCTTTAAGTTTATGTCCCCTACAAATTTAAAACTTATTACTACAATTTATTTTCTAAAATTAGACCATACATGCCATAGAAAATCCACAGAAAATTGTAATAATTATATATTTTTTAAAATCAAATGATGGTTTCATTGCAAATCCATAGCTCTTTATGATGATAACTTCTGCGGGGAATATTTTTAGTTGAAAGTCTAGTTTTTAGTGAAGTGTAAAAACTAAAAAAGTTCATAGCACAATTTACTTTTTAGTTCATGTTTTTATAAAACTTGTTGGATGGTCTAACTTCGTCCAACTAACTTACCGTGATGTCCGTCTAAAGATCATTAGGCCTCCTATGTACAAATGTTTCAGGCAAACCATTACCTTTTAAACATAAGAGTCCTCTATGTTCTAAGGTTTGAGGCTTTGTTATGACATTACCTTTGACAGAGCACGGGTAGAGTGAGTCAGGCAAACCATTGGTATAAGCATCTGATGAGTTCGGACCACTGCCAATTCCAATTCTTTTCTATGTACCAAACACAACCTAATGGTATAAGCATCTGATGAGTTCGGACCACTGCCAAACTTGTACATTTCATCTTCTATCCCTTCAATAGGTAAGTTCCACCATTCTCCTATAAATCATAATCAATATATACAAAAACTGTTATAAACAGTAATTCTATCAAGAAAAATTGTATATGAAGACGACTCTCTAAAGAAATTAATTACCAAATATGATGGGATTTTCCACTTCAATTGGAATACAGAACGGGTAGGGCATACGAGGGTGTATGATGATGGCACCATAGATGGTGGCACGTTGCCAAGCAATATGAGCATGCACCAAAGGGTACCTCTCTGGCCGGTCACAGTGAACTTGAACGTATAAGATTCACCTAGTTTTATGGGACATTGGGTAACATGCTGGACCAGCTGCCCATCCAGTTCGTAGTTTGATTCCATGCCTGCTCAACGTCACGTATGTACACATTAGAATTACACAATGGTAGAACCAGAGGAAGACAAACAAATAATTTAGCACCATATGTTGGCAAATTGGGTTGAAAGTGGATTATGAATGAGTTTTCATGCGGACAAAAAATAGTAAGAGAATAAGCTCTAACTCAAACTCTCAAAGTATATAATTCAAGAAACAAATAAAAGAGATGCCACTTCATTTATTACCAATGGATGGTGGTGTTTATATGAACACCATTGGTGACCTTAATCTCTACGTGCTCTGCTTCATTTACAGCAATTGTTGGTCCTCGATATTCCCCATTTACTGTTAATATAGCTTTTCTACTGCATAAACGACTGATGTTCCTCTGTTGAACTTGAATAATTAAAAAGTTGAAACGAAGTTCCCAAATTCAGTCCCAATTGAACTCTATATAAACCCCCAAAAAAACTTGTTTAATTACATGCACCCATATGATATATATATATATATATATATATAGAGAGAGAGAGAGAGAGGTTCATACGACAACACTAACCTTTTAAGAAAACACGAAAAACTTTTTTTATGTATAAAATTATATATGATTCACATAAAAAAAATCCACATACAAAATCATATATGATTATGGGTTGATTACGTGGCAAATTAGCACCAAATTATCTCATAATCAAATCACCTTCTGTCACCACAGAACCCATTGTCACCTGGCAGAATATCAATTAATTGGTGTTGGCCACTAAAGTTCACATAGATAAGCTAACCACATAGAGCAAAAGGTATTACTACCATAAGCATTAGCATTGAAGTTCAAACCAATTCCACAGACTTGTAAATAAATAACAGGAAGTTATTGCTTATCCACTATCACCTTGAATTTTCAAAGACTCTTGAGTGCTGGAAAGAAAACGCATCATATGGCATCTGCCTGAAGTCAAGCAAACTAACTTCAATTTATTCCTAGAATCCTATAGTCCTTTTATTATCATTCTATGTTGTAAACAAAGTCAAATATACAATTCCTTAGTAAACAATCCATTCATGATCCTAGAAAACTAAGCTCACTTAAATAATAAGATTACAGATAATTAAAGTATTAACCCAATTTTAACTCCTCCAACTATACAAAATGACAAAGTTCAAACAATCTCACTCAAATTATAGATGAAATCATCAAACTATTCACAACAAAATGGTGAGCAGAAAACAATTGAGATCGTTGACTGTAAGACCTGTTTTCCTGTCTGAATAAGTAGACACCCATCGGGAACCTTCACTTTAACTTTCTCCCCATTTATTAGCCACTTTATAACCCGTGGAACTTACTCTTATAGTGAGTCTTTAAAAATTTGGATGGAGTGGCGAGAAGAGAAAATTGGGGATAACTTGGATAGGAGATGTGGGCGACGTGGTGTGGAAGAGGAAGAAACAATTTTTCAACATTACTAACAAAAACTGTTTTAGAATTTTATTAATAGTAGTATAGATAAATAGATGAACTTTGCAACTTAGTTACTAATCAATAAAAAGGGTACATCTAAATTCTTACTCCATCGTATTTCATATAAAGTTCTTTACATCCATTTCACCACAAATATAAATAATTATACTACTAAAAACTAAGCATACAAGATGGTGAAAACCAAAAAGCAGAGAGAATGACTGAATATAGAGATAGGAAATGGATAGCAGTTGAACCTGAATTGGAAAAAGCTTCTCCATTATTTGTTCCAGTCTCTCTAGCCTTGCAGCAGCATCTATGAAGCATATATCAATAAGCAATCATACAAATATATGTAAGACAAGTGAAAATCTAGTGAGCAATTAGAGAAAATGACCACCGCAGGTAAAAAGTAATGAAGAAAGTTAGACATCGAGTCAACTGTTTTGTGTTAAATCGAATGCATGTGTGTCACTTGGATATGCTACTCAATTTGATCAATCCAAAATCAAGACATCTAACTAAAAATAAAAAGTACTAAATACGAATGACATTACTTCAAAAGATTTCGATTTGGGGAGTGCATTAACCTACCAAACACATAAAAATTGGTATGGACAAACCTAAAAACTCAAGGATCACCAAATTTAAATAACCACTTAATTCATACCAAGATCTCCATAAATAAGTTTAAAAAGATGAATTAAACTAACATCAACGTATTCAACCAGCATTCAAACAAGTTCTACTAAAGTTTTCACATACAAGAAACATTAACAGCAACTAAATGCGTGCCCATAACATCAATCAAAACTAAATAGTAATGGAGAAAGTCCAACATCTTTTAAGCCTAGTATCTAATGATTGCTACCAAGTAAAATATCCAAACTAAAAAAATATGTATTCAAGATGAAATAGCACAACGAAGGGGCACAATTCAGATGTGAGAACATAGAAAAACACCATCAAAGGATAAAAGGTTTCTACCTTTGCAACTCCTGCTCTAGATTTCCTGTTCATGGTCTTATGACTCTTATCAACCCCATCTCGCTTACAATAGAATCCCTTGCTTATGGGTTTTTGCTTCTCAGCCCCCTGAAATCGATCAAAATCTCCCCTTTTTATACATGTTCCAACCATGAATTAGGGCCCTGAAATCAAAATACCTTTTTTTCCCAAATGCGGATTCGTCAATAAAGATAAAAACTCATGCGTATACATAAATTTTTTGACATAAAAACGTTGAATTGGATCACAATTTCTTATACTGGCAACATCATTAATCAAGAAAAGAGGAGATGGTGATGAAGATGAAGAAATAACGAAACAAATGGCGTACCCATGCCGAATGACAAACAATTGATGATGATGATGAACAACTATTTCGAGCAAAACTCAACTATTGATGGGGGTACCTAGGGTTTGCTTCTCGTAAAAAGAAACTTAAAATCGTTTCATACAAAATTTGTATTTACACTACCTTTGTTGACGAATGTGGAAGAACACCAACTAAGAATTTACAAAATCCATTATGAAATTCACACAAATTATTCAGAAATTGACAACAAAGTCCACAAAAGTCGTTTTGAAAACTAATTACCTCGATGTATCTGTTCCAATGTAGGAATGGTGGAGAAGAAAACAGAAACTTGAAGAGTACGGTTGATCGATTCAAGTAGACAACACATAATGAATGCGGGATTCATCTCCATATTTGAAGATTTTGTTTACCCTTTCAACATTTTGGATTTGTAAATTGGAAGAAATATTTGAAGATTTCATCAACATCTTCTGAGGAGAAAACAATAAACAATATGCAGAGGATTTAGGTTTAAAAGGCTGAGAGGGATTTGGGTTCAGAGGTTTATCAGCTTTGGGGGAAAAGTGGAGAAGAAAGATCGTACCTGAGGAATTGGGGGAGACGACGTGATGAGGAAGATCGTGGGGAAGTTGGAGAAGGAAGCGGAAACAACTGATTTCAATGACGCTTATAGAGATTGTACACAATGCATTGAAATGAGTAAATGTTTGAAAATCAGTTTTCTTGACTGAAAAAACTGAATTTTGAGTTTATTTCTTTATATATATAGAGTATAGATTGGAGGTTGTATAACAAGTTTAGGAGCAGTTACCTTGAAAATCAGTTTCTTGAAAATCAGTTGGTGAATTCCTTTTAATATATAGTATAGATATAGATAATATAACTTTTTGAGATGTGTATTATATTTTGATACATATAAAGATGCATTTGCCTAACTTTTTTATTTGAGGCAAAAATGTCTTGGCCTTTTTCACAAAGTTAGTAATATGTATAGGTAGGAAGTCTATAAATATTAAGAGCATATGTGATTACTTAATAAAGTTATATATATGATTACTTATAGTAAATCTACATATGATATAATATGTCAAGAAAATGTGGGTGGCTATGTCAAAATGACTAAGAGTCATAAAAGGTTGGGCATTATATGTTTTTTAAGAGTATTTGAGGATTTTGCTCTGAGTAATTCTGGCAAGTCATCGACGGCTAAACGTGCTGCCTTGAGATAATACCCCAGTGTCCCACACGTTGTTGACGCCTGGGTTCGAACATGAGGTTGTGCATTATATTGTTGGTCAATACAATACGTTTGTATCATATATGAATATACGATCGTGGAACTTCTTGTACTCTTACATAGTGACCATCCTCCTACTAAATCATCATCATCATCCTCTCTCTCTCTCTCTCTCTCTCTCTCTATATATATATATATATAGAGAGAGAGAGGGGGGGCAGCTATTTTGCAAACCATCGAAAGTTAACAAACTATACAAACTACTTTTTAACCAATTATCTGATTCTAATTGATTTTGATGTTTTTTAAAGAGAATAAAAATTGAAATTATATCAGTAGTTATCTTGATGGTGAAGGAGTTATCACACATTGACATTCATTCATAAAATGATGAATTTTTTGAATTTTTAATATTCTTAGTTTATTTATGTAATGCATATGAAATTAATTATCATTCAAAGGGCAAAGGCTATTGACTATATTCACTAACTGCAAATTCAGCTAGTGAATGACTATTCATTAATGATTAATCATTAGGTACATCAACCATTTATTAGTGATTTTTTTACAAAATAGACATTCATGGTGATTCTTACAAAATGCAGTCTTCGTCTTCTTGATGAATAGGTTTTTTATTTGGAATAAAGTATTTTTGGGATTTTTTTTTTGGAAAAATCGTGATTGCCTAAATTGTAGATGAATGCATGGTTTAGAAAATACCCAATTTGCCCTTAAAAACGGTTTTTTTATTAATTAAATATTGATCAAACACTATTTTTTTTTGTTTAATTGGTAACCGTTGATTGATTATTGTGTGGTTAAGATGAGGTTTGTAAAGTTTGTCACATTTCGATGGTTTGTAAAATAGCCGTCTATAGGGGTCGTATCAGTTACAAACCGGATAGTTTGTATAAACTATACAAACCAATCTTGACCATACATGTAGATGATCAAATGTGTGCTCCTGACCGATCTTCGGGTCGGTTCAGGGGCGAGTCCTTGGACTGGCCTTCGGGTCGGCTCATGGGCGCGGGGGATTAGTCGGTGCGCGTATGGATCCGGATACCCCCGGAACGTGTGTGTGAGTTAAAATGCCGTTCAAAAAAATGTGTGGATTAATTCAGTTTCTAGATTTTCTCTCAACTACATTTGAAAATCACCTAAAAATTAGGAGATAAACAAAATATAAACAAAATCAATGGTTAAGATTAGGTTTGTAGAGTTTATACAATCTACTTGGTCAATATACAATTTACAAGTTTGTCTGGATGACTTTTAAATCACCGCATCATATATGATGACCAACTAAATCTTAACATCATATCCCAATCTACAAACTAGATTGTATATTGACCAGGTAGATTGTATATTGATGACGAATATCCATATGATGACCAACTAAATCTACAAACTTTTACAATATTAATTCATGACTTTTACATCACCTCTTGCTACTACTTCTCGGATATAGTGATGACGAATATCGATATGTTTCGTCCTATCGTGAAACATCTAATCCTTGGTCAAAATAACCGCGCCTTGATTATCGCAGAAAACCTCTTCGACCTTCAAATGCTCACTTAACTTACCAAAAAAATCCTTTGAGCCAGATAGCTTCTTTCACGTCTCTTTATAAATTGTGAAAGTATTTGTTTAGGACTTTCTCATTAATAGAAAAAAAATGTTTTTTAATCGAATAAGCTATGTGTCCCATTAAACTACTAATTTTTCCATCCTCTGGAAATTTAAGCAACATTGTTTAACCAACATGTAATTTACTTTAGAGAAAGGAAAAAAAAAACATGATATAATCAAACATAATACAATTATTAACCAGTTTCCATCCCAAAGTTCCAACACAAATACAAACTAGTTAGCTTACAAGTCAA
>CM058043.1:7560269-7597014 GCA_030169165.1 Centaurea solstitialis | reverse complement strand
CTTTCGTTCAGCTCTTCGATTCCCATCTTTGAAGCGTTTCCCTTCAAGACTCTCGCAAACTCCAGCCAGCTCAGAACCTTATTTTCAAACAAATATCACGCGTGTTCGAGATCTGAAGATCGAAAATAAAAGAAGTAGCCTCGGCATCCCATAACTCAAACTCGTTCTCCCTTTCTTGCAGCTCCGAAGCCAGATTCTCTTCCATTTCTCGTTCCTCGAGCTCTTCATGCAACATTCCACTACTCCAATCCGAGATTTCCGTTCAGCACACGTAGGCACTCCATCTCCTTTCCAGATTCGATAGTTTGACCACCTCCTTCTCCAAAGCACCCACTTTGACTTCGATTCCGCACACTTCGACTCCAGCTCCTCGATCGTTCGTTTCATAACAAAGTTTTCCATTTCCGTTACCTCCAACTTCTGTCTTAACACGATAAGCTCGTTTTCGAGATCGGTGTTGAACCGGTGGAGGCTTTCCAGATCTTCAGATAGCAACCGTAGCTCGGCAGCTTTCTCGGCGCTAAAGCTGCTGAAAATAGTCGAAATGTTGCCGAGAGCTAATGACTCGAGAACTAGACAATCGTTTTCTTCCTTCAGATTTGAGAAATCTTCCTTCAAGGCTCGGTTTTCATCAACTTCTTGATCGAATTCGTCTTGTAGATCAATACACGCATGTTGCAATTCATCGTTTCTTGCATGAAGATCCTCGACTTCACTTCTAAGCGATTTTGCTTCGTTTTCTCCCTTGTTGACCTCGACAACCAAATGCCGGTTGACTTCGATGAGTTCAAGTTTCTCTTTCTCGGCCTTTGTGAATTCATCCTTCATGATTTCGTACTCGTTGATCAACGAAGTTTTGTGCAACTCCGATTCTTGAAACTTCGATTTGAGTTCTTGGAGAAGAGTTAAAACGATCTTGTTTTCGACCAATAGCCGCTGCTTTTCCTCTTCTTCTTTCAAGAGAGCAGACTTCATATCCTTGATGTTACTAATAATCTCTTCGACAGATATCTTTGAAGTTTCATACCCGTCTTTAATTCCACCTTTTGGACCAATCTCGAGAGCCAAAAACACTTGATAAATCCCCAACCTCAGATTCTCAACTTCAACCAACAAAAGCTCTTCTTCGACCTGTTGTTCAAGAATTTCCGTCTCCAGCTCGGAAATCAGATTATCAGCCAACTTCGATGCCTCCACGTGTTTCTCACGTTCAACCAATAACGAGTAGTTCTTTTCTTCCACCTCTTGGATAAACTTGTGTAAGATGAAATTCTCAAACTGGGCGATCACGGCTTTATCGAGCTCTTCTTGAAACTCTTCTTTCCTCCACTTGTTGTCCTCATTAAGACGATGAATATGACTCTCCAAATCGTCCAACCGTTCTTGGTTTCTCGCCATGAAACTCTCTCGTTCTTGCTTCTCAATGCTTAACGAACACATCAGTTGTTGGATTTGAGAGCTTCCCATTTCATTTTCCCTCTCGAGGCCACCGTATCGTTCTTCAAACTGCGTAAACCGTTTCTCGAGGGTTTCTAGTTGTTTCTGGACGCTTTCCAACTGAGACGCCAACATGCTTCTTTCCGCTACGAGATTAGACTTTTCACCGTTGAGCAACTCGCTGAGTTCTTCTAATCCCTTCGATTTTTCTCTCAGATGTTCGAGTTCGACATTTGCGCTAGAGAGCGAGTTCTCGAGAACGCTGCTTTGATCCATGAGTTTCTGCATGTTAGCGGTAATCATGTGCAATTGAGACAAAAGAAGCGTTTTTTTTCGAGATAAAGCGCTGTTTTTTCTCCGTGTAACGACTCACACGAACTCTGGAGCTCGTCGACCTTGTTTCTCGACGTTTCTAGTTCACAGTTTACGTCAAACAACGAGATCTCTAAAGCGGTATTCTTTTCAACAAGTTCGTTAACGTTTTTCACCGATGAAACTAAAGATTTTGGATTCAAACCGACCATCTCTAATTGACTCATCAAAGCCTGGTGACTCGTGTTCAATTCCGTGATTTCTTCCTTCAAACCGCATATTTCTTGCTGCATAGCACTGCATTGACCCAACTGCAATGCCACCTCATCTTCGAGCCTCTCCTTCATTTGCTTCAATTCGAGGATTTCGACTTCTGAATTCTTGATCGAAACAGCAGAAGATGTGTTTATTTCGGTTAAGCTCTTATTGTCGTCTTTTACTTGTTTCATTTCTTTTTCTAAATCCAATTTGGAAACCTCCAAATCCTTCACCATTTGAAGCCCGTTTTTGAGCTCGAGCGCAAGAGCTCGCTGCTCTTCTTGAGATCGCGTGTATAACGTCTGCAAAGTCTGGAGGGCGGCTTCGACTTGCACGTAATGCGAGTGTTCGTCTTTTGCACAGCTTCGAAGCTTCTCCAAATCCGCATGCTTTTCGCACAATTCTTGATCTTTCAACATGATTTTTTTCGCCAAATCGCTTGCTTCCAGCTTCAGAGATTGATTTGAAAGCTCCAAACGAACGCAAATCTCTTCAGCGTTTTGAAGGCTCTTGGTTCGTGCAAGGATTTCCGCATTCAGACGTTGAACGTCCTTTTGTGCGGAAGAAAGATCGAGTTCAAGATTGTATGATTTCTCCAAGCATTCCGCATATAAAACACGAAGAGCTTCTTTTTCCTCATGCAACTCGGAAAGATCCTTTCGGAGTCTATCAACTTCCGCTTGTGCCCTAGCAGCTTGTTCGGAAAACATCTTGGCTTCTTCCTCCGATTCTAGAATCTTCTTCTCCAAAACGGATATTCTATCCAGACACTTTCCGTAGTTCAGAAGACCTGCATCGTTTTCGGATTCTAATACGGCGAGTTTGTTCATCAGATGTCGAGCTTCGGTTTCGGCTTCAACTGCCCGTTTTCCCATTCCCTTTGCTTCTTGTTGTGCAAGTGAGATCTTTTCCTCCAAATCCGTTATCGTTTCCAGATACTCCATTTGCTTAGCCAAACCAGCTTCTTTTTCAGCCTTTGTTAAGCCAAGAGCCTCTTTCAACACACGGACTTCTTCTTCCGCTTCGCTTGCTTTCTCATCGAGTTTCTTAGAACTTTCTAGAACACGGTTAAGTTCTCCATCCGCGCTAGAAAATTTCTCCAGACTCTCTTGATACTTAATCAGAAGAGATTCCTTTTCGGAAAGTATATCCGCCAAAGCCTTCTTTAAGTTCTGAATTTCGCATTCCGCTCTATCTGCACGCTCGGATTCAATGAAAATCTTGGCCTTGATTTCATCATTCTCGTCGATATCCTCCATCTTTCCTTCTAGAAACTTCCGTTTCAGATCCTCGGGGTCAAAGAGTGCTTGAAGTTGACGAGATAAGTCAGATGCGGTGATTGAAGATGATGAATCCTCGGCCGGTCCGAAAGGCTCTTGGTTGGGAAACGCTGCTTGCAAAGTCCGTTGGGCATGACGGAGCTCCCCGGGTTGCATAATCGTATCTCTCGGCTAACGCACGGTATGCTCGGTAGAACTCCTCGACCAGTTTCATAGCTCGGGACGCTTCTTGTAGTACATTCCGCCCTTCTTGCAAAGAGTCTGCATCTTCTTCGATGAGTTGATCATGGGATTTGACTTTTGCGTCCATGTCTGTTCAAAACAAATGATGGTCAAGATGTCAGTGAAATATCATAACTCATAGATTTATCAAGATCATAAAACATTATTAAGAACAAGTTCAAAAACACTATTAAGCCTAAGATTCAGACATCTCATTATAATATGAAATATATATTAGTCTGAAAGTAGTACAAATATGTTGCATAACGTACAGATACATATCTTGTGTTCATTTTATTAGTTCCTCCAATGCCACCCCTCAAGTATCTTACGGTTATTTAGGAGAATAGGGTCAAGTTTAGGGAAAACCGCAAAATAATTAAAAAACTGAGAAACACCATAAGAATTATTCATGTGCTGACGTACAGATGAATGCTTATTAGGTTGTTCCTCGGTTTTTTACTTTTTTGGGGGTTTTCCCCTGAAACACATTTCTTTGATGCATGACATTCTGAAAGATTTCAAGGCATTATTGTGTTAGAAAGTGGCATTCTTCTATTAGACCCTAAACTATGTCCCCCATGTCTGTGCATAACATGCACACGTGCATAAAAACCATGAAACATCTTCAATTACTAGTATGCACATGTGCATCCGTATAGATGAACGTTATTAGGGTGTTCCTCAAATTTTCATTTTTTGGCGTTTTTTCCTGAAGCTCACTCACTCACTACTCTATCTATCTATCTATCTATCTATCTATATCCATCTATCTATCTTCTACTCTTATATTATATCAATACCATATAATATATAAATGGTAAATTATGTGAACAAAAATCTTGTGGGTCCATTGTAGTAAGTTCACATCCATCACAGAACATGCATCCAACCCCCCTTTGCAAATAGAAGGCAAATTCAATTTCGTCTTTTATATACGTGTATTTTAGCATTTACCGGTTTTAACCCTTCTCCCAAAAGATATTAACCCTTAATTAATAAGTAAAACCACTCAAAGGGGACCATCAACTTCATGAAGACATACTCTTTTAACTTCTTCTGCTCTAAAAACGTCTTGCAAAGAGTCACGGGATTTTACAAAAAATTATTGGAAATCGGCATAGTTAACACCCAAACAGTTGAGTCCCACATCTGCTAAACTTTGACCGTTCCTCCCCTAAATGCCCTTTTCGAGGGTAATTTGACAGGGTCCAACATATCCCAAGTTTGTCCATTCACTTTTGCTAATTGCTACCGTATGTACGGAACTTAAAAATATACCATTTGGTGTAGCAGAGTTCTAAAACCTACCAAATAATGTACAAATTTACCTTTTTCATCCGGTAGCTAGTATATTTTAATGATTTGGAGCTGGGTTTTCCATATTTGAAAACCCAGTAAGGAATTTCTGTTTTATTGAGTTTAATTCGAACCCATTAAAAATACCGGCTACCGAATGAAAATGTAAATTTATACATTATTTGGTAGGTTTTAGAACTTTGGCTACACTAAATGGTAGAATTTTAAGTTCGGTACATACAATAGCTAAAGGTGAAAACTTTGATACATTTCCAGGAACTAAACCCTAAAAGCATTACAAATTTATCTTACAATTTATATCATGAGAAACCAAATAACCAATGATTCATTAAAAGAAAATGTGGAAAGAGATAAATCATAAATTATACCTGTAAGATTCTCTTGAAGCCATTTAGAATTCTTGGGGCTAATGTGACTGTCCCACCACCAAGAGTACAAGCGCCTTGAATCAGATTTTAACATGCAAGCCATCACTCCACCAGCAAACAAAATCCCAATTAATTTGGATCTGTAAAATCTCTAAATTTTCTTCTTCTTTTTTTTTTCTTTTCTTAAAGAAATCCACTTTTATCTCTTTAGCACCTAAAATCACAAGTTATTGAGCACAAACATTAGTAAAGTTAGACAAACTCAAAAACAGCAAAATTAGGGTTATATCAATACATGAAATTAATTCTAATTCAACAGAATTGGGGGAAATTAACCCAGAAAACCATGGGAATGAATAGCTCTAAATCTGGACAAAATAATAACAATTACAAATTGAAATTATTTTCAAGAAAATATGAACAAAAAACAAGATTTTGCTGACAAAACTCTAGCATTCACATCTTAAGTAGAAACCCAGAATCAGTCAACATATTCAACAAAGAGAACAACCCATCTTGTGAAAATGGGATTTTTAAAGAAAAAGATTCACATTTCCCCTTTTTGAATAGCTTATCAAAACTGGGTACCATGGATAGGACCCAAAAGTGGGTTCAGGAGAAAGAACTAGTAGAAACTAATTAAATCAAAAATAATTCAAAAAGGGAACACAAACATAACCTTTTTTTATGCAAATGACTTAATTTGGAGAAACTTTGAAAAATTTCCACAAACCCATTTACCTGTGATAATGATCAAAATCAAGATTATTTCAAAAAAAGAAAAACACAGCCATTTTGCAAAAACAACTTGATTTTGGAGAGACTTTGAGAAGATTTACACAAACCCATTTACCAAAAGAAAACAAGATGTAAGAAATTGAAGACCAAAAAACAAGAAACAAGAAAAGGGTATGAAAAAAACTAATCTTTTTAAACAACCAAGATCAAATTACCTTATAAAAATTGAATCTTGAAAATGGGGTTCTGGATTCTGATCTGCAAAATCACAAACCCTTCACCCCAAAAACCAAATATCATCCATCAACCCATTTTTTTCCTTCTTCTTCTTCTTTCTTTTTTCTCTCTCCAAAATGCCCACATTCAACGGTAGTATTTCTTGATGTTTTGACTATTGAGTCATCATCTTCTTTCTATAATTTTATTAAAATTTTAGAGACATTTGGTACAGTGTGAGAATGACTACTGGTCTGTAAAAAGCCAAGTGGGAAACGTGAAAGGGTTCTACTAAATATGTTTAGTTTATTGGGGGGTACTTGAATCCATACACATAATAATAATAAATGGTAATATACTCAAGCTTCATGATTTTGTCCATTATAAGCATGTTTCTTCTAATAAATACAATAAGTGTATAAAATATTTGAATTAAACAAGTATAAAGTTAAGAAATTTATTACATAAATGGTCTCTTGAGTGTTAGCTAAGTATGCTTTTAGTTTACAAAAATGGTTTTTCTTTAATCTTTATTCGTAACACTTTGATTCTTTTTCATAAAGGAATGGATTTTTAACTTAATGGTGTTTATAAATGTAATTATTATATGTATCTCGTGTGAATCACGTACATAGAATTGATCTCTCTCTCTATCTCGTAGATTAATTAGCTATTACAATTCTCTTTCTGTTTTTTATAATTTCGATTCATCTGTGGGAATCCGACATAAAAAAACGACAAGGTTGGGGTATGGTAGGACTGGTGTGGTTGTGCATCTTGACAAATCAAAATTCGCCATTTTCTTAAAATATATTTACAGTTGTATGTTTTCCTAAGTTTCGTTGTTTTGTATATAAGGATCAAAGTATCGTTTATTGCTTGAATTAATTCACTAATATGTGAGAGATTAATAAAATCCAGGTCGTTTGTTGAAGAAACTTATTACCAAAGAAAAGAATGTGAAGTTGACAGTGGTGGTTCGTATAAGAATTAAGTTTGCATGGAAAAACTATGTATTAGTAATAATTTGACAGCGATGGATCGTGTAAGAATTTTGTGTTTTTGACAGTATTTGTGATACTTTGAGGTTTTGGTATTAGTAATGACTTGTATAAAAATTTAGCATCATTTTTTGTTTCAATAATTTATTGAAAGTTTCTAAGTTTTTATGGTAACAAATTGTACCTTAGACAAACTAATGTAGAGTTATGTTATAAGAAGCTTTAGCCTTTAGGAGGTGGGGGTATCCCCTATATTATATTAAAGAGATACATGCTAAGAGTTAAGCATACCCTACTTCATTGAAACATACCATGTCTAAGTCAAATATAATTGACAAATGTTACATTGGCATGTGCATAGACTATTAAGAATACAATTTTACAAACATGGAACTCTTTAATGAAATGGACAAATACAATTTAACTTCTCAATGTGTACATGTACATCTATTATGGAATTCACAACAAAAGAGGGAATCACCTTCTATGTCTAGGTGGATTGTTTCACATTTGGATATCATCCCTCAACCACATTATTCACATTCATGGTCCCTAATTTTTTTTTATATAGAAATAGGTGGTTTCTCAAGTTAACACAATTAAATTACCTTTGTTAAGTTGAGGCATTTAGGCGGCAAATATTTGAGCAACATATGAGAGCAATATAGTCTTATTTACTTCTTTTTTTCTTTTATGAATAAAAATTAAATTAATCATATATAAATGTAAGATGATTATTAAATACGTAAAGGTTTAAATAAGTAATGCTAAAAATGTGAAATAGATAAATAATCTTAGCCAACTGGGGCTAGCCTGGTTGGTAGAGGAGTCACCCTTTTGAAGTAGAAGTCTCATGTTTGAACCTTGGCAGAGGCGTTTCTTATCTAACTAAAGTGTATATAACAACTAATTAAGTTGCCGTTAAAAAAAAGATTAAATAATCTCAGCCGCTCATCCAGTCAAAAAATGTGGCATTAACTGCGAAGCACCGGATAATTTCTCCCATAGGCTTTAGTGCACGGAATGGTATTATCGTAAATTTTACAAATAGTCAAAAACGGGTTCATATATAAATTACATATATTCATTTATGAGCGTATAGTTCATATATGAATCAGTTAAAAATAGTTAACATGTGAGTTACATATACACTTAAAATAGTAGTTTTGATGCTTACCTTCATATCTCTAGCAACTCTATAATCACCAAGGAACTTAATCTTCTTCAACGTTTCCTCGAAGAGTATCAAAAAACGAGTGTATGGCCTCCAAAATCGCCCAATGGACTATAAGGATTCATACACTTATAATTAAAAAGCTTTTTAATCATAAGTGTATGAATCCTTGATAAAGGTCGTCCATTGACCGTATAGGAAATTTTGAAAATACAACTCAAGCAGTTTGAATCTTTTACTATTATGTTTTAATAAAATGTTATTTTCTAGACCTATTCATGTTATTGGTATCATGTGTCTCTTAAACGTTTGGAGAATATGTCTTTCGGCTTATGTGGTTTATATTTACTTTATTTAAACTAGTCAGCGTACCCGCGCGATGCACCGAGATGCATTCTAAAGCCAGATACTCGAATCTTCAATCTTGCTTCCTGCTTCTATTTTTTTGGCAATCGTGATTTTATTTTTGAAAATTTGAATTTATTGATGAACTTATATATAAATCAACATTAATATGGTTAACTATTGCCTAGTGACTTGGAAAAAGAATCGTACAATTATAAGGCTCTATGTTAAGTTGTTAACAATGTTATATTAATGAGAATTGAAACATAATGTTTATAGTATTTGAGTATTTTCATAAGTTGGTTACTTCAAACATGTAGCTTTAACATATGGTAAACATTAAATAATAAAGTATATGTTTGAATTTCAAGAGATTTAAGGATACGAGCTGAATGACAATCTTGTTTCATGAATGTTCAATTTTCCGCACCTCTCAATTAACGATGAAGGGGAATGCAACATTTTTTTCTTTGAAAGATTTCAATCAAAACTTTGTCCATTTTTCTATTAACAATCATTACAGAACATCATTACGATTGATTATGCCTCAAAGAAGTTACTACTCATTCCCAAATAAGAAAATGTGATTAAACTGAAAGAGTTCAAACTCGATCTAAAGCGACATAACTATAGATATAACTACAAATTATAGATAAGAGTGTAAAATGAAAATGAGAATGTAAAAAAATATAAAATAAACTAACTTGTATGATTTAATAATAGGATTAAGTAAAAAAAATATTCAATATTAAACTCATTTTGAAGGTATTATCGAAGCGATAATAACAGTATAATTTGTTGTAAAGGAAAACCGAAATTCTTATACATTTTAGTTCATATACATTATTCATGTCATTATGATAATGGTACAAAGTGAAAAATTTAAAAGTAAATGATTGAAATTAATTTACTCAAGTAACTCTAAGAGTGTAAAATGTAAGTTATAAATTGAAAATAATGACTTGTAGTTGTAGGGTAAGTAGTAGAAAGAGGTATTTAATAAGGGTGTATTTTTAAAAATTGAATATTGAAGTGTTGAAAAAAATATATGAAGTATTCTTTTTATATAATAGAATAGATAATATGATTGCATCAAAAAATATTCAATATTAGGCTCATTTCGAAAGTATTGACGAGACGATTATGATGATATAATTTACAAAAAAAGAAACATAATTCAATGCATTTTAATTCATAATACATGATTATTTGTGTTATATGATTATAAAATGAAAAATGAAAAAAATAAAGGACTAAAAGTAAACTTAATACATATTCAATTGAAAAAGAAATCTTATACGGAAATTAAGGAGAGAGTTGAGAGAAGTGCTTTGGGATGATTGTAAAAGATGCATTAAAACTTGTACAAAACCGTTTAAGCCATTTTAAAATATAGTAGAGATAGTCAAATGTGTTGTAGGCATATTTGCTTGATTTTAACTCATACAAATTTTGGGACATTTTTTTTGGTTTAAATAACTTAATGTTGAGTTTTGGACGTAAAATACATTTATTTCTTTTTTTTATTTGAAAATAACGTAATCCAAGTGTGTTGGTCATTTAAATGAAGTCATGTAATGCGATAGATACATAGGCATTGGAGTCTATTGTGTTGTTGATTGTGGAGTTTTGATGTCTGTATACTATATCTAGTACCTTGTATTGTTATTGTACAAAGCAATAGGTTGATCCCAATAACTTCTAAGTTAACTTAAAGTCGTGGTTCAAAGTCATAGTGGAGGTTATGGATAGCCCACAATCTGATGCTTATAAGGAGCTCATAAATCCCATTTTCCATCCATATGAGACAAGTTGTTATAAAATCCCCCACTCAAACTCATGTCATCTATGTCATGTCTTCCTTAAATATCCATCCTTGTAAAATGACGGTATGGGTTTTGCTTAAGATGTTATAAGCACTCATTCGAGGAATCGTCATATCTAATAACTTTTCTCTCACCATCTTGATGGTATAGGTTTGGCTCACAGCATCCGCAACACCCCAAAACCCAAATTAAGATGTTGGCCCAATAAGTTCTAAATCAATTTAAAACAATGATGGAATTTATTGGTAGCCCACAACTTAGTACTTATGAGGAGCTTACATATCTCACTTTTTATCCATGTAGACCAGCTGTTACATGTATTCTATTGTGACACACAAAGCTAGGTCTTGCGGTGGTCCTTATTGAAGCAATATATAGGGACTAGTGACTTTTGAGGTGGAACTCATCTAGAGGTCAAGTAGACACTATACTTTAGCATCATGCATACAAACATAGGGGAAGGATCAAACGAGAAGCATATCAATTTAAGAAAAAGCGAGAAGGAAACTCAGCCACTCATCTCAAGCCAATCATATATGAGAATGACTTTTGTGTACAAAATCACATATGATTAACAAAGGAAAAGTTCAGGTACAAAAAACATGTACAAAATCATATGTGATTCATATAGTAGATCATATAGAAAATCACATGTGATTAACAACGTCAATGAGTTGCGCGACTTGCCCCGCGACCAGAGGTCGCGCGTGTGCTTTTTCTTGTGTACAAAATCACATATGATTAACAAAGGAAAACTTCAGGTACAAAAAACATGTACAAAATCATATATGATTCATATAGTAAATCACATGTGATTAACACCGTGCGCGACTTGCGCGACCTTCCCCGCGACCTGAGGTCGCGCGTGTCGTTTTTTTTTCATCAAAAATCGAATCGGATGGCTGAGATTGCTCCTCACCTTTTCTTAAAAAGTTATATTTTTCATATGAACCTCCCTCTACAAACATAAACCGAAGAATATATGTAAAAAAAAAATGTTTACTTGTGGTTATTTTGAAAAATACATTAACATACTGAAAAACATAGGTTTTAACTCTAAAATAAATTTTATGAAAAAACCCTAAATTTTAGCGCGTCATGCATACAAATAT
This sequence comes from Centaurea solstitialis, assembly GCA_030169165.1. Classification (NCBI taxonomy): domain Eukaryota; kingdom Viridiplantae; phylum Streptophyta; class Magnoliopsida; order Asterales; family Asteraceae; genus Centaurea; species Centaurea solstitialis. The sequence goes on along the minus strand of CM058043.1, from coordinate 7,585,405 downwards.
AAAACTGAACCTTAGTTAATTATATGATCAAAACCCTAAAAACCATCAAGTGAATCGACCTATATTTGATCAGTCTATATTACCATATTTGTTTGATTTTTTTATCTTTTAATTATAAATATCTAAGATCTTTCAAGGATTTAAGTGGCATCCACTTAACACAAAGAATACTAACAAATATTTAATAATATACATTACTTTGTGTTGCCAAATAATTGAAACCAAAAAAATAATAAGACAAAGTTTGAAATTTGTCCTCATGATCTTATGGGTCCAATTTGCACATGCTTAGTCTTCAACATTTTGCCTAATTGAAAAGTAGCATATCCCAATGTTGTTTGAGTCTTTAAAGTTGGCTAGAAAAATTAATACGTTTATTATTTTAATTAAATATTTTTCATTCATATATTTATATAATGATAAATTATGTCAAGACAGAACATATGTTTTTTGTTTTGTTGAACATAATTGCTAAAATAACATAATATATAATTTATCTAATGCAATTAAAACAACATATTATAACTTTGCAAGAAAAACAAAAACATATTATAATTTTGTAAAAAAGATCTTTCATGAAACTTATTTCATTAAGAGTAAATTACAAATATGGTCCAGGTGTTATGCTCATATTTGGATTTGGTTCATAAAATGCATTAAGTATATCATTCAAGTACATCAAAATTCACTAAGTATAACAAAATTGAGTCTAAGTACATCAAAATAAAATCCAAAATGCAACCCTAAAACTAAAATTCTTATCTAAAGAACATTCCATCCCACCTAAGTCTAGATCTTCATTTTGAATATGGTTTGCATCTTTGACATTTTTCATATCATCTCATTGAATCTGAAGAACGATAGGCTACAAGGTTTTGCTAGAGAAACAACATAAAAAGGAAGGAGCTACTTGTAAGAGAAACTAGGGGGGTCGTGTTTCACGGTAAAAGAAGAGGTTTGCATATAATAACAAATTATTTTCTATGAATGTGAATATATAATTTAACTTATTATTCTTTTAAAAAAAAAAAAGATTAAGGTAAAATGATAAAACTACTCCTCATATAAGGTCGACATGTCTCTATTTAAAAGAACTTATTTAATATTATTAACTTGAGAGATCCAAACATCATTAAAACACAAAATAAATTTAAGTGGTATATTAATGCATTTTAGAAATGAAATAAACCATAGGGACGGAATTTGTAATATACTCTTTTATAATAAAGGTTGTTTGAAATGTCATAACTTAGGCTGTGTTTGGTAAAAATAAGTTATCTTTTTAAAACGCTACTTTGAGTTGTTTATTAGAAGCTTTTTGTAGCTTTTTTCAATTATATCATTATTAATATTAATTATTAAATTTAAAAATACTCTTTTTAGTCATTTTACATATTCATAAGCTAATTTTTGCCAAACATAATTTGTTTATAAGCTAGCTTATCAGCTACTAGCTAGCTTATCAATCAATAATTAGCTTATCAACTATCAACTAGTTTACCAAACATAGACTTAGCCAACAAAATATAGCTTTTGAAAATACGTGTCATAAATTAGAAACGAAAACAATATATGTTTATTTATTATATGGTTACCAGTTATATCTTTTTTATTAGTCGAAATATAATTAAGTCAAAGATTTCAATAACACAAAATTATTTCCATCATTTAACTTAATTAAAACTAAATAAAAGTTAATCTTATCAATATGAATATATTAATTAATAAATATGTTATAAATAAATATATTGGTATATTTGCTATTAAAGTAATTTGTATGTGTGAAAAAAAGCAGATGTTAGAAGTGGAAAACCATAAAAAAAAGTGTCAGTTGTTCGTAGAGATTTTCACTAAAAAGAACCTTTGGTTTTCGCAAATGGATCACAATTCACAATTACAGATGCCTAGGGAATATATCGATGGAATGAAAGAAGTATGAGTAATTCACATACATACATACATTATACTATTACATACATTCATGCATGCATACATCCATGCGTCCACCCATCCATCCATCCACCATACATACATATAACTTATTTTGGAGTTGGTTGATAATTGTTTGTCTGTGTAATCGTAAAGGAAGAAGCGAGGAAAAAAGGAAGTTGTATCGAAGAGGACCCTAAAGATCTGTGACTCAAATTCACCAAATCAATACCGGAGTTAGAGCTAGACCATACTCTCACATTTGTCGTAGACCAAAAAGTGTAGAGATAACAATTGATCCCGAAGTGTCTTATTAGGAAAGTTCTGCAAGTAGAAACGGTGGGCTAATGTTATGGGTTGTGGCCAAGGACGATTTCAACCCTATGTGACTTAAGAATCTTTCCAAACTAAGATGAAAAACTTCAATTGGCACTACAACCCTTAGTAAATTACAAACAAAAATATTTATCAACGAGTTAAGTGAAAGTGATAATGGGATGGGTATGGTGGCATCTAGCTTACCTAAGATTAAAGTGGGTTTTCACTCCCAACTAACCCTAATGGTTCCAATTGATCCTATACAAGCAAAAGAATGTACCTACAAGAAGTTTTCTTCATGCAAACTTCTTATTTTCAGCGGGGAGCATGTCCAATGTTTGCATTAAGATGGATTAGAGATATGGAAATGGATTTTGATACGAGTAAATGATTTGAGGAAGAAAACCTATTATACCTTCTCTCTATGTTGAAGTCAGATGCTATGTGTTGGTGGGATATCGAGTTAGGGGTGAAAGAGTCAGGAGTGGCCAACGAGATAACTTAGGTATCATTCACTACGAGATTCAGGGTGCAGCTTTGCTCGGTAACAGGGTTTAAGAAGTTGGGTTAAAGATGATCTTATGGGTGGAAAACCTTAGTTGATCAGTTCCTTTTGAAATATCTGGATAAATTTAATCCACTTTGAGGTTTTAAAAAAGAAATTGATGAAAACCCCAATTGAGTGCTTAGAATCCATCTTGGATCATCTAAGCATGGAATTCGAAATAGTTCATGGAATTAGATGGGAGTTTTAAATGTTGTATCTAGTGTGATTGTTAGTATGCTCTAGGTCTACATTTGCTGGAAAATCGTTTAGAATTGATTATTTAGATAAGAGCTTCTAAACAAGGTTGTGCATGTGAAACAATGCTAAAAGTGAGTTTCACGCTGGTTGGGTCGCTTAAAAGTCACCTAAGCCACTATTTTCCAATTTTCAATGTTTGTATTAAAAGTAGTTTAGGATTGTTGTTTAGTGTAGCATCTAGATTTGTTTTTAGTAAACCATAAAGAGTATAAATTGGGAAATTAACATTTTATTTTGACCACCTCAATCTAGGTGATCGGTTTGAAAATTCTTAGCCTAAGGTGTGTCATATAGGCTTGGACTTCACGTGAGTTCCTTCCTCCCTATTCTTATAAATGATCATTGACTATGCATGTTTATTCACTAATATATTGATCTTATATTTGAAACTTCCATGGTTTGAAACTGGGTTGTTATTTAAGTATGCATTCATTGGCCGAGGGGGGGGGGGGGGGGGGGTATGATGGCTTTAAATGGGAGGTGTGACCCAACTAGAATGCATCAATTTGTCCCATGACATTCACCTAAGGGCGTATGTGTAGCCCAAGCGCATTGTCACGGGTGTACATGACTATAGCATGTGCCATCTACGTGAGTCAATGGTGTGCATATTTGCTTACGGTGTGAACTACTACTATCCTTTTTACTACTTATCTATGATGATATTTTGTTGGTACAAAGTTTCTTTATTACAGGGAACTCATTGTACCTTTAATATAACTCTTTTTTTATAAAAATTGAAATCATTTTCAGGTAAGCACCATTGAGAGCACTAGCAAAGGAAAGGGGCAAGATGCAAGCCTTGGAATTGAAAGGTGGATGTGAAGCCTCGTAGTTGGATATTTAGACTTTTATTGGGATTAATTGTCTTTAAACAATTCCCAGTTATGGATGTGTTTAACCATTACAAAACATTGATATATTTGAATTTTGACTTGTTTATTATTGAGACCGTTTTGGTATTATTATGTCTTTTTTTTCTCGTCTTTGGATTTTTGGGTCGTTATGCATACATAGAGAAAGTGAGAGAGGGATTATCTTTTTGTTAACCACCTAATTAGTACAAACTATATTAATTGGGGTATTTTATATGTTTGATATCACATTCCTTAATTGTCTCATCCACTAAATTATCATATTTCATAATTATCTCATTCGCATACCTTATTGAAACAAAATCTTCATGAACTTTAACAAAAGTCATTGTTTCACCTATGAAATTTCTAGTTCACCTATTAATTTTGTTTAAACTTCCTTAATTATCTCATTCAATTGTTGATTTTACTTATTCACTTTGGTAAAAATGTTGGAACTGCCAAAGTTCATATATTAAACAACATTATAAACTTTGAACAAAGGTTCTTATTTCATCTATAACCTTTTTTTAACTACCTTTAATTATCTCATTATTATTTGGTTTCACCTATAAGCTTTTGTAAAATTTTCAGAAAAAACAAAATTAATGAACGAACAGAAAGGGGCTTAATTCCAAAAGTAACTTAAGGGATATATGAAATTAAAACCAAATTTAAGAGATGAAGTAAAGATATTTAATTCCAAAAACCACAAATTTTTTTCTTTCAAAAATAACCGAATTCGTCTTTCAAAAAGAATATCAATTGATTTGTATAAAAAAAATACTATTTATTTATCAGACGGATAACAAAGCAAACAATTTATCAATGATCCTTCTTTAACCAATAAATAAAAAATATTATATAGTAATAAAATATTTAAATTACAAAATAATAATCATAATAATAGTATAATATGTGTCTCGTTTTTTTCATATAAAAATTAAACATGTAAAATATTAGTATAATATGTCGATTAATTTAACAAATTCAAATAAAAAAACTAAATGAAAACAGAACCAAATAGAGAATAGGTCGATTAATATTAAACATGTAAAATATTAGTATAATATGTCGATTAATCTTTGTTTGGTTAACCGACGTTTTACCTGCAAACAGAATGGCCCAAATCTCGTTTAGTTTCCATGGTTGTTCAGTTTTGGTTAGTTTGACACTCCTATACATCAAGGATCATGTAAGAAAGGTCAAAATCCAATATCATTTTCGATCCAAATCAAATGTGGTACTACATACTTTACAAGACACCTAAAATATTGGTTTAAAAATAACTACAACATTATATGATTTGATCAATAGTTTTTTTTTATAAACAATTAGGAAAATAAGATAAAATTACCATTTTGATTAATAGGAGTTGGGTATCTAGAAAGGAAATATAATTAAATTAAGGAGGTAGGTTGGAAGTAGGAGAAAGGGGATGTTACATTTTACTTGTTTTTTTGGTATGCTTTGGTGGTACTCTTGTTGGACTTCACCGACACCCAACATTATTGATGCCACAACCACCCCTACCCCCAAGCAATGGACATAGTGTAATGGGTTTAGAAAGCAACTTCACATTGAACACAAGACAAAATAACTCCAAAAAAGTGTGTTTTTCACTTTGGAGGTAAACACAATAATTGCAATATATAAACTTCTTATCTGAAACTGTAACCATGAATTGTAATCGTCATGTGTTCGATGAATTGAACTATGATAGTTTGATTAAGAAGGGTAAAACGATTGGATTTTGTGAAACATGTAGACAATTGTTGTAACAGAATTGGTTTTTTTATAAAGTATATATGAAGTTACATGATTATCGATAATTCATGAATATCCTAATATGTCCTTTATTGCATCCAATTGTTAGTTTTGATTTTTGATCATGTACTAATCATTTTAAAAACTTGTATCTAAACACTACTCCTTAAATATTTAAGGGTCTATAGTTTAAAAGAAATTCTTCATATATAGTTTATGTATATCTTGATGTGACTTTTGAGTTTTGAAAGTATGTTCCTCCAATATACTTTACAAAATGACAATTGAGTTATAGCATGTGTGTCTATCACATATACCTTTTTATGTACATAAATACAAAGCAAACATCACATTTTGCAAAAATAAACCACTTTACTCCAAATTTCAGAAGTACAATGATTCCTTTTGTTTTACCAATACATTAGAATAAATATTCATTTAAAACTAAATGGATTACTAACATTTAATACATCTTACTAGGACCAATACATACGATTAAGTTTATTAAACCTTGATAAAGTTAATTAATTAAACATACATACATATATATACACATTGATCAATATTTAAAATTTCTTCACATGAGGCTCCTTAACTACCAATTTTTGGACCATATTTTAACATGCTAGGCATGTATTGTTTAAATAGAGACTTAATTTTATGTTGTTTAGAGCTTTTAATCAACAAATGCAAAACTATAGTAAACCTTAGTGCTTCACTAATTGTTATTAAAAGACAAATATAATACATTGTATCATCACCTCTGTAATTTGTGTGTGTATATTTGTTATCTCCATTCACATTGTAATTAAAAGCTTTACGTGTAACATAGCCTCCAAAAAGATTGGAGGATCCCTAGCTGACCTACTAGCATAAGATGAAAGAAAGCGAGAGTGGTACGACTCCCAAACAAGGAGCATTATGTCAGAATATCCTAGTAATTTACCTACATAACACTTAAGTGGTGGTAAAAAAAAGGTCATTTTAGTTGAAGATCAAAATTTCTTTTCATCATGAATAAATTTTATTCTGAGATTCTTTTGAGGATATCTACCCCGGCTTTGTTCTTAATCATCAATTTATTGTCAATTTACCTTCTAAAACGTCTTTGTAAGTCAATATGAGCATCTTCCATCTATTTTTAGGGCACCAAGATATTCTTCTCTTATAAGGACTGTGTAACCACTTGCATAGTGACACCTTTTTAAGTCATCTAAGTAAGTGTTTTTTTTATGCTTAAATGTAGTTATATAATCCACAAAATGATTAAAACTTTTTTTGTTTATGGGATGTCTCCTAATTGGTTAGTGTTGGTTGATTGTGTATGAACCCAGGTGGCCTATTGTCAATAATTGTGGGGTAGGGGTCACCCCCACCCACCATAAGAAAACAAAAAGCTAAATGAAAAGGGTCTCTTCCCCCACTCCTTATGATTCATGAAAATGAAAATGCCCACTCATATCCCATACCCTACTCTATATTTATTATTTCTTTCTAAAATGACTATGAAAATTTAACATAAATTAGAAAAGCAAAACCTATTGAGGAGAATGAGACATTGTTTAAGTGTTTTGTGATTAAAAAGCAAACTTATTTTTAAGAATTTATAGTTTGGAAAAGAGTATTTTAACGAATACTTAAAAGACACGTCTTGATTCATTTATGTTATATCAATATCATATATTAATATAAACATTTTTGTTGCAATTTAGTGAAAATAGCCATTTCAAATGACGAATCACCTACTAGCCATCTACCTATAATCTTTTTACCATTTTATCAAAACCTCAATGCAAGCGTCCTAGCCACTACTTGTGGAGAGATAAAAAATGATTTTCAAACTTAGACAATATTTAGCTCATCAGTGCTCCTTTACAAGTGAAGAAAAGTTAAATATAGTTATTTTTTAAGCAATCGAGGCCCCTTCTCAAGTTGTAGCAAGACACTTGTGGAAGTATTAATAAAATGGTAAAATTGAAAAAAAAAAAATGATAGAAGATAAACTGTATCGGTCAAAATGGTTATTTATGTTAATTTACTATTTTCATGCTATAAAAACACATATTATAAAAATAAAGTTTTTCTCTAAATAAGAACTAAATGAATACATGTTTCTTTTCGATGCAATCTAGTCTTAAAATTTGTTATTTCTTTTATTCTAAAAGAGAAATTTGTATGATTTAAACGTAATAATAAGCATATAGATTTGAAGTCATGCAAAGACAACCTCTTTTAGTAAGACCCATAAAACCATAAAATGGTATTGAATTTTCAAAACAAAATGTTGTGAATATACAAAAAGCACTAAACCATTGTAATAAAAACACTATAAAAGCTCGCTTTTATACCTTAATAGTAGTTGCTGGTAAGGTTTAGAATATTTTTATTTTATAATTGGTCTCACAAGTTTTTCCAAAATAGATTGATCTCAAAAACTAAAATCCCCTAATATATATCTTGTAATTTAATTAATTAAAAACTAGTGGCAAACGTGATGTTAACTCTTTGTTTTTATAATCATTCATGTAATTGTAACTTTTTTTCAAAACATACGACTTTCTTGATGTTATCATCTAGGAACGTTTAATTTAGTGTGATTTTAAAATTAGCTTAGGTTTATTTTACTTTGTAGGATTTGAAATTGTATTTTATTCTAATTTCATATTTCATTTAAAAAAATGAATTTTAGATCTTACAAATATAAGACTTCAAAATCCTATGAATATGGTCCGTAAGAGCATCTCCAACAGCATCCCCAAAATGGAGAAAAGTAGGGAAAATGAAGATTTTGGGGTATTTTAGTGCTCCAATAGCTTCTCCAAACCTATCCCCAAAATGGAGAAAGTTGGAGAGAGAAGATTTTTTTCTCCATATTTGGAGATCACTCCAAATATGATTACACTTTGAAACAACCAATGAAAATCCATGAAAAATAATAATTGAGAGAGAGAAACAATTTTTTAATTGATTGATAAATATTTTAATACAAAAGTCAATGTTGAAATCTCTAAAATGGGGAAGCGGTTGGAGATGGATGCAAATTATTTTAGGGATTTTAGTTTTTAATTCTCCATTTTAGAGAAAATTTGGAGAAGGTGTTGGAGATGCTCTAAGGTTTCACTAAACTTATATATAATAATGTTTTCACGTTTATTAAAAATATTAATTCATAATAATAAAAAGTTGTTTAATTATTTCTATAATTATTATTAACTTTAAAAAAAGCTATTTATATATAAAAAAAATTTATTTTATTTTAAATCTCACAAACCAAATATATAAAAAATCTTAAATTTCTGTAATTTCAGTCTTCCAAACGAAATCTAAATTATTCTAAAATTAATTCATTAGGCACCTACTTATTAAATCAATTGACCAAAAATCAAACATCCTTACCACTTACCACATACATAAATAAATAACCAATAAAATCTTGAGTTTGTTTTGGATCAAAATTATCAATTTAATTACATTCAAAAAGGCCAAAATTTACATAAGTGTTAACTTTAAAGTGCCCTTAAATTGCTAAAAAGGAAAAAGCAATGCAGCTTTGCAGAAAAATAGTGATTGTGCCATGTAGCACAACACGCATGCCCCAACCTAACATTTTTACGAAGTAAGTAATATTTTATCGTTTGATTAAATAAATAAAATAAATTAAGTTAAATTAAAACTATTTTTAGCTTTGTTTCCATATCTTTTAGAATCTTCATTTTAGGAAAATTAATTTTAAAACTCTTCAATTTAAAACTCTCAGTACCTCAATCCTTCCAACTCTCTCAACCCCACTGCCACATAAGCTCCACATCAGCTTTTTTCCAACCCTCCCATTAACCCTCTGGAACCCTCTATAATTAGTACCCCATCCCTCCCAACCCTCACACACACAACACACACACAACATACGCACACAACACACACAAAAACAGCGGTGTGGCCAACCCGTTTAGGCTCCCAGCCCGTCGAGCATCATGCCACCGTACCGCAGCCCGCTCAGCTTAAGGCTACGATACGCATAGCCTAAGAAGCTAAAATGGAATCGATCTTATTTTCATAAATTGAAATATTATTAATTTGGTCACCAAATTCATTGTATATTGGAGTTTTAAATAGATGTTTTTTTTAATAAAAGGGAACTAAAACAGATTTTATCTAGATGGATGTTTTTTTTAATAAATATGTTTATAAATTTCTGAGGTTATTTTATCTACTTAACTTAAAATAATTGTTTATGATAAATATCTACAAACAAAATGTTATAGCTATTATCGGGATCTGGGTTTAGAAATGATTATATGATGATAAATAATGTAAGAATGTGTTTTCTATTTTGTTCATTATGAAAGAGAAATGGAGAATGAGAAAGTAATAGAATGAGAATAGGAAAAACCTTATAAACAATCACATTCTTTTATTTGGTTAAATCAATATAATTAATAAAAATTATTTTAGATAAATTTTTTAATATAAATATATTCAGTCTAATCTGAAAATATAAAATTTGTTCTACTTATCATCAAGAGATGGAGTGATATTTTTTATTGGAAGGGTGTTCGGGTGAAAGCCTGACTAATCTCCGGCAATTTTAGGGCTAAACATGACCCCACTTAAATGTCTCCAGGCATGCGCACGGAAAAACTCGAACCCGGTTAGGGCGCTATAAACCTCCGAGTGTTAACCAATCCGCCACAACACTGTTGACAATGAAGTGATCTTTGAAAAAAGAGAACCGATCAAAAACAAATTCTCATACCTTCAATTTAGTCATGTATGAAAATCAATGAGTTTGAGGTAATAAGTTGATTATATATCAAATCAAGCCACGTTTTTTCATTATCATTTACATTTCTTACTCTTTAATTTATCTAAGACGGTAGAGGCCCCCTAAATTATATTATTGCTACAAATTCGGTTAGCTAGCTGTAACAAAATGGATTGTCAAAGATAATGCTTGGATGTGTTTTATTGTTTGAATTTGTAATAATAAAACTATTAGTACTTTTAGTGTTTTGTAACTTTTTATTATCTAAGAAACTAATATATAAAATAACAAAATAAAAGACAATCTTGTAAAAAACTAAATGTAATACCTTAGACAATCTCCATATCGTTATGTGAACATGAAAGATATTGAGTTCATAAGTAATCATTGGTCTTATAAGATACAACATGTTTTGGGGCCACAAACATGACATGTTTTTAGAACTTTGTAGTTAAGTGTGTTTAGGTGGGAGCAGTACCAGGATTGATGACCCCTTTTGAAGTCCTCGCTAGGTCGTTAGAAAAAAAAAAGTCATGAGTTAGTGAAGCAAATCAGACAATATTATATTGTGGTAGACCGAGTGCTACACTAAAGAGAGCAATCTTGTAAAACCAAAGTAGACAGGGATACCATGCACGTAGAATGTTAATCCTATAATCTTACCCATGTTTAATTTATCTTTTAAATTTGTTTAGAAAGTATTTAAGAACCTAATCAAACACGACCAAGTACTACTTTTCACACGCTTAAATCTATTTCTTCTAATAATCGAGTGAATGAAAATAAGAAAACCCATTTGGCCCTGAATAAATCTGTCCTTTTTTTTTGACACACGTCCCGATCGAAGTTGAAAAGGTATCTGGGATCCATTCGGGCACCCGACTAATCCTCTCGATCATGAAAACCGTTACCAGCCCATAGCCTTGCCCATGCCTTACCCGAAGGTCGACCCATGAACTGGGGTGTCACCTCTTGTTCCCTCCCCGAATCGAACCCAAGTAGACAGGGATACCATCCACTGCCCCCCACAGAATATTACCAACCGTTGAGCTACAAAGGAATTGACAAATGTCCTTAGTTTGTGCATGAGAGGATTCGAACTTGGGTGCGCACTATATAGTATATACCCTCCAAGCACTAACGACTCCACCACAACACCTTGGACATAAATCTGTCCTAATTATAATCATAAATATAATCAAATCACAGTAATGTGATGATGTATTTAAAATCTCGGATCCAAACAAGCCATTAATAAAATCAAACATAACACCTTTTATGTGTCTTAAAATGATTGAGCCAATTACCCCACCCCCTTTTTCATAGCTTTTGACCGACACCCTCCACACGAACCATGCACGTGAACACTTGGTATGATCATGAATTACAAGTACCGGGGACCCCATACCTATATTCATCTACACCAATTTCATCATTTTATTTTACTATAAAATTTTAAGATCCGATCGTCGAATCGAATAAAATCGGATCGTCAAATCCATGAATGTTCGAAACAATGAGTGCGATGCATCTTTGTAATTAGATATTGAGAAAAACGTATATGAATAGGATAAAAATCTGTCTTATAAACGATCTACTTTCTTTTATTTCCATATAATTGAAAACAAGTTAATTTATTGTTCAAACGAATTAAATGGTTTTATGTAGTACAAGTGTACAACTATAAGATTTTAATTACGTATATGAATGGGATAGAAATTTGTACTTCTTTTATTTTCATGTAATTGAAAATAAGTTACTTTTTATTTCAAACGAATTAAATGGTTTTACGTCATACAAGTTGTACAACTATAACATTTTAAATTATTTTATTAAAAAGATAAGATTTTTATTTTAATAATCACAAACCCGTTATATTTATCTACATTTCCATCAATGGTAAAACTATTTGGCCACATGATGAGCCAATAATCAAATTCAAATAGTAACATCCAGATTAAAAAACACGTTATATATATATTTTTTACATAAATTTAAAAGAAGAAAAACTATGAATAATCCTAATGGATTTTTTATGAATAATTACGCTTTTAAACTATTTATTTAAAATAAAATACTATTAAACTTTCTTGTTATTAATATTTTTTAATAAATAAATTGTCAAACTTATAAAGTATGGTTATCATTTTAATTTACAAAAATTACTTGCAATAGATTAAAAAGATTTTAAAGTTAAATGAAGAGTATACTATGATTTTTGTCTCTATGTGTAACACCCGTTTTTACTTTTCCCTTATGACTTGATTTAGATGGTTTAAGTGTTTATTTGTCATGATTTAGGAGTAGAAGGGCTTAAGTGTGTTTTATGTAAGTACAAGGGTGAGGGAGTGGAGTGTATAGAAAAGTAAAAACCCTCATTCTCCAGGCAGTTTCTCAGAACGTACGAGAGATAGAGAGTTAGGGGACGCTTGAAGGAAGGCAGGCAAGGAGAAATTGAGGCTTGTGTTGTCGAGTGTGTTAGCAATTACGCTAATTGCACTTAAGGTAAGAACGTTTTTGTTGATTAGATGTCTTTTTGTAGTCTAATTTGAAGTCTTATGATGGCTAGGGTTGGGGTGTGGATTGATGATCTTTGGATCATCAAATTGATGTAATTGGGAGGTCCTAGGGTCGAATTACTTGTATATATTTGCTAGATATCGACCCTTGATGTTGAGAAGTCATATTTTTATGTGTATGGTACAAATCTTGGGAGTTTTGGCACAGATTTCGAGCCAGGTCGCGAGAGAGAGTGCAGGCTGGAAAGCCCGCGACCTGGCCCTGCGACCTGAGGTCGCGGGAGCAGGCCGCGCAACTCTCTGCCTGTTTTCAAAATTTTGTTTTTTTCTTTTTGGAGATTGGGCTATGGGATCATGTTAGGGATGTTATGAGAGGATGAGGCCTAGAGTTTGGGGTCAGTTGGACTAGCCTAGCTATGTCTAAGGCTAGCTTTTCGGTATGGAGTGTCAAGTGGTCCTTTTTGGACTAAGTTGATGAGTTATGCTTCTATGCTTGCTTAGGTGTTTACGAGTGATCGTTTTAACTTGTGGAGAGTCTTGATTGCTAGCAACCGACATGTGAGTACCTCACTTAACCCTTGTTGTTATGTGTACATGGTTATGTTTGCATGTGATTATGTGATGTGTTCCTTCGGGAATTTGGGAGAGTACCTATGGAGGTAGTAATACCCCTAGGGAATTTGGAGAGGCCTGGTACCAGTGTCATATGTCATTCCTTAATGGTTTTGAGCCGTAGGGAAGGTTGGAGATTGCATGTTATGTTAATTGTTATGTAAAGTGATTGTGTTGCGTGATGGTAAGTGGTTATGTGTGTGCTCACTAAGCTTTATGCTTACCCCGTTGTTGTTTTATCTTTTAGTGACAGGTACTTCCCGTAAGGGAAAGGAGAAGGCTACCGTTTGAGGCTCCGGGATCGTGGTTCAGTCAAGATAGTGGAGAGGACACGTTTTGCTTTGATGATGAACTCCTTTATGTTTCTAAACTAGACTTCTATCATTTTCGTAAACTTTTACTTTTAAGTTCCGAGTTGGTTTATGGTTTAAAGTTTCAAACTTGTTTGTTTTGGATGTAAATTGGATGAGCTTCCGCTTGATTTGAGAATCTTGGTTACTTTTATCAAAAGAATGATTTTTTTTTTGGAAATTGGGATGTTACACTATGGTTTAAGAAATATTGTGATTTTCGTTCATGTGATTATGATAGTATGATTTTTGTCCATATAATTTATAATAAATTGTTGTATTGAACCCTGAGATTAAGTATATTAAAATCCTTCATTAACTTAGTGGTAAATTTAGTCTTTCTGAATTATTGTTTTTGTTTTGGTTTCTTATATGTATCTGATTTCGTTGGTCTTTTTTGGTATATAATATTTTGGATTTAATAAAAAATGTTCTGTTTTTTTATAAAAGCATGATGTTATACATATAAAAGTTTGCGTTATTTTGCAAGGTTCTCAATAACGTAAGGTGTGGCATGACGTCAAGGCCAAGCCTTAAGCCTTGGGAGCCTCGGTGAGGTCGTGGCGTTTCGTGACTTATAGCTGCAAATCTTTGTATCACATATTATATTATATACATAAATATATGTTTTCCTACTGTTACTCAATAAACTTATGATAATAAACAATTTAAATTAAGTTATATATTAGAAAATCAAGAACAAGACATTAAAAATATAAGTTCAACCAAATATCATGTCATAAAAACCATGCATTAATTACACCATGGTGTTTCTCAGGCATAATGTAACGTGAAGCCTAAAGCCATGAAACATTCCATGATGGGTATTGCGCCAAGATTTTTAGACAACGTTATGTTGTTATTGTTTATGTCTTTATGATAACGAAACTAAGTTCTATGTTTAAAAGTAAAAAATAGAACTAATCTATATATCTATAAAAGTAGGATGTTGGAAGTATGATGTGGCATTCTATCTATTGAGTATTTGGCTAAAGGAATTTTCTCATTTTTTTGAGTTTTTTTATATCAAATAAATTAAAGACTAATCTACCCCTAAATGAAAATTGTATGTTTTATTATAAAAAGGACTATTTGGTAATTTACTTACAACTTAATTAGCCTTAACTTACAATGTAATTAGCCTTAACTTCCACATTATTTAACTTCTTAAAAACATTTATTTTAGCCTATTCACCTTCTCATTTATTAATTAAAAGAAAACCTACAACATAATTATCTTTAAATTACAACCTAATACTCCACTAATCATCTATAAATTAACAACTTTTTGTTGTATGTGATTTTAGGTCTGTCTTTGTTTGTTGATTTATATGGTTCTAAAGATCGGATTCGGTCAATTAGGCTTCATGTGAAACTGATCCGCATAATGTCTTTTTTTTTAAATTGATCAGGTAAGGTATTCTGTTAGGCTACTAATTTTCATCTCATGTTATTTTAAGGCTTTGTCTTTGTTTGTTAATTCTTAGGGTTTTAGAGATTAGATTCTACCGATTAGGCCTCATGTGAAAGTGGTATGCATAGTGTCTTTTTGAAGATTGATCAGGTATGGTTTATGTTTTTCATTTTGGTTTTATGATCAATTTTAGCTGCTTGGAAATTGAAATAAGCTTATAAAAACTTCACAAGTCTTACCCATTCGTTTGGTACCGAAAATCCACTAAGCTTTTCAGTCAAACATTTAGTAAATAGGCTCTTATTTTATGCGTGTTCATACGTATATTTTAAACTTAAGGTGGGGTTTTTAATTTATTTTATGTATCACATGCAAGGAGGTAATTAACATCTCTTCCCTATTTTAACAACCTCTTTACCATCAAAGTCTTTAAATCCATGGTAATTACTTTTAATCCTACTTTGTACCACCACTCTTGGATATTCAAAACCCAATTTAGGATCAAGTTTCAATTGGAACCTATACAACTTGCAGTATCCAAAATTTAGTAAGATCAAGTTTCAATCGAAACCTATTTTTTGAAGTGTTTAAGTTAATTATGTTGAATTTGTGTTTCATTATTTTTTGTATAATAATAACAATAACAATGACAACAACAACAACAATAATAATAAATGGTGGTTTGAATTTTAAATATTTATTCTCCATGTTAAGACACTTTTTGTTAAATAGATACTAATTATGATTTATCTTTCATTTTAATTACAAATTCAAAGTGAGACGAATTTTATTTCAAATTGGGGTTTATTACTTGAACTTTTAATTTGCGTAATTACAAATAAAGTTGAAATTTGGGTAAAGATAATGAATATTGAGGTATTAAGGTAAGAGTTGTAGGAGTCCTTGAACTAAAATAATGGAGAATTAGTCACTTTAGACATGGTTTCATTGATCAAATGGAATGTTGGTATTGTAATATGGATCAATGTGATCCAATCCTTTATAAATTAGAATTTTCTATATGGGAGCTCTACGATTACTTTCTATTTTCATGTTTTTTTCAATATTGAATGAAGGTTTAATGCATGTTATGAAAAACTTAAGTTGATTATGATTAATGAAGAGTATAGGGTTGTTAATTCAAAATTAATCATGTGAATAGGGTCGTACTTCTCCCGAATTATTGTGTTATGTTTCTTATTTTATTTTATTTTATTACTTGCTAAACTCCGTTGTTCTAATAAAGTAGATATATGTGTAGACATTATTGAATGTTTGGCACAATTTGGTGATCTTGAGACAATTGATGGCGGTTATACAAAAGGGATTTGGAAATTATTTTGGATTATTAAGTTTGTTAAGTAGTTATATACAATTCTTAACAATTTTAACCAAAGTTTTAATAGAATGTATTACTTAACATGACATTCTGATATTCATCTTTCCGTAGCTCGATAATTTGCAAAGTTACATTACACAGAGAACTTGGTGAGACATTGACAATGGAACACCCCTTTGATTTATTTTCGTTGTCTCTTTCGCATAAAGTTCCTACTAAAAACTCCAAGGAATTTTTAATTGTTTCTAATTTGTATATTTTCAAAATTTTCTATAGTTAATAATAAATATATATGTGTTACGTTCGTTGGAATATAATAAGTTTTCATCAATTTCTCTATATCATAAGTATATGTATCCTTGGCATATTAAGAAGAATAAAAGATTCTAATTGATTTGTTATTAATTTCTTAATTCTACATTAGTTTCACAATTTCACCAGATGTTGATATAACATTGATATATACAACAATGGTTTAAACTAATTAACACAACAACATTTTAAAGTACTCAAAAGTAGAAGACTAATGTTTACAATTTTTCTCAAATATTGAGAAAACTAATTACCCAAGTAATTTTAAAATATGAAAACAAATATTAAACTTTATCATTATAAATATTACATATAGATTTGTAACACAATTTTTTTTACATTAAAAATAATGATAGTGTTGAAAAAAAAATCTTGGAATGACTTTTACATACCGCGCAATGCGCGGTTCGGTCCCCTAGTAAATAGTAAAGAGAGTATATGTAAGAAAAAAAACTAGAACTTGGTAGCTTTAGCTTTCGAATCTTTGGCTTTTCTAGGAAAAAGTTATTTACATCACTTTACTTTTAACATTTTAGGTGACAAAATATAATGTAACCAAAATTGTTTTTATTACCATATAGGAAAACATGGTTTTGCTCACTGCGACTTTTAAATAATTTTTTTCCCTGATTATGGTTTTTTAAAGCTTAATTTATGATTCATGGTTAACTTAAAAGGTGAATTTATATTGATAAGGGATAGAGATTTGATGGACTTGTATCAATTTTATATGAATCATATTACAGCAGGCCCAGCCCATCACAATAAGCTCATTTGATCATTGGTGAAAGAAGCAACCCCAAACCAAAAGCCTACTCAAGTAAACATAAAATGAAAATGTTCGATTTTTGCTTTGAAACCGTGATACCGAAACAAAAGTGAACGAAATGTTGATCATCGAATCAATATAATATTCAATTATTTTTTGAACGGCAATTAACACACAAACACACGTTCCAGGGTATTCGAATTCAAGCGGGTACCAACTAACCTCCGCACCCACCGGTCCTAAGGACCGACCCATGAATTCTCCCCTGAACTGGGCCTGTGGACCCGCCCAAGAGCTTGGTACCTTAGTAGCCGTCCCCCACGGGATTCAAACCTTGGCCAACCAAAGATAGCATCTAGGAAAGACACAAGGATGTTACCTCCCACTAGGCTAGACATTATTTGGTAGCGTAATATTCAATTTTAATAATTAAATATATATTTGTCGGTTAAATATATATTTGAAGTTTTTTTTTAGTGTAGAAAGGTTATACAATATAAAAGGTTAAAAAACACCCTTTTATAAGATGTAATCAGAAACCATTTTGGAAGTTTTTTTCTTATCAAACCTTTTTAGCATCCTAATTCCTCCTCTCTTTTTTTATTGGTGATTATTGCAACTTATTGAAACTATAATAGATTGTTATCTTCAAATAAAGATTGTTTTACAATTTACACTGGATTAAATGAATGCAAATTGGACTCAAAAGCCCAATTTCTAGTTTCTGTCCAGATGAAAAACTCATTTGCATGACTAGATTATTGTTGTGATAAGTGATAACATCTTGAATAATTGAGCTTTGAATCTACCTATCCCATTTTTTATTGTTTATGGAATGCAACATGCATGGAAGGTGTTTGATGAAATGCATGAAACAAAACGATCATGATGTAAGACCATGAAACAGAGGTATGCTTCCGAACCTTTCTGTTAAATCAAGTTACCATGTGTAAAAAATGAAAAACTGATAAACATTCTTACTGCCCTCCATCTGAAATTATAAGCATTTTTACATAGACGTAATTAAAAACAAAAAAAATAACTTAATTTACTGTTATGCACAAGTGCGCACAGTCCAAATGGATGGAGGGCTACGAGAGCATTCCTTGATCTTTCTGTTTTTTAAGTTTTCATTTGAACCCGACATAATCAAACAATAACTCAGAGAGTTTGTGATAATTGTGATGGCATCATTGCATTCTATACCGTTTCAAGAAATATAAACAGATTCTACCAAAAAAAATCTTGTAACTTTGCATTTGGAAACTGGAAAACGCTAGTTTCTCACTTTGAAGCTAAACTATAGCTAATCAAATGGAAATCTTTGCATCACAAACAAATGCACATAATCAATATCAATTAACAAAAAAAAGAAACACCCACTTACCACTTACCCATAAACCTAAATCCATATGTAATCTGTGCAGAACAAAATCCATATATACATATACATGTACCTCAAAAACGAATTTAAAGAAATCTTGATTTGCCTATACGTTTAAACCCTGCTTTTTACAAAGAGGGCAAACATTCTTCCGAAGCAGCCACTCCTTGATGCATTCGGGATGAAACCGATGTCTGCATTGAAGCACTCCAATTCTCTCGTTCTTTTCAAACTCCACTTGGCACACAACACAAATCTCACTTTCTTTTTCATGTCGATATTTCGTCACTCTTAGATTCTTGTAGATCTGTTTCTTGGTCAACCCGCTGCATTCCACGAACTCAGACGCTTGTTGAAAACTCTCGTTCATGATTCGATCCATGTTAAGGTCTTCTAGTATGGCAACGTCATCAATCTCTTCTACTTCTTCTTCTTCTTCTTGTGGTTGATAGTAGTAGTAAGAATAAGGTGGTGGGTGTCGGTGAGTTTGTTGAAAGAATTGTAGGTCAAGAAAGTTGACGATGGCTGCTTCTTCTCCATAAACGTACCACGTGTACGGGTAGGGAAGGGGACGGTAGTACCGCAGTGATTCCGTTACTGTATCGGGAGTGAAGTTGTAGTAGTCGAAGGAAACGGGGGAAACGGAATAAACGGGTATGGTCATGCCGCAAGGGCAGCCGTAGAAGGAGATTGGAGTTGATGATATCTGAAGTGGGTATGAATCAAGATTCATTATTGGGATCGATCGATCGATCGATGGGTCGAACTAATTAAGGTGTTTTATAAGAAAGAAAGAAAGTTGCAAAGGAGAAAGATGGTGAAGTTGGCTGAAAAGAATAGTAGTGATTATAAGACTAATTAATGGAAGATATATAGGAAGGAAGGATATATGGAAACATTTAATTAGGATAGTTTTGTGAGTTTAATTAAGGTCGGTGGATGGGAAAAATCAATTTTTTGATCTCAATCACAATATTTTTGCATTTCGATAGCCTTATTAGTACTTGATTTATATTTTTATATTATGATTTTGAATTTACTTATTATTTAATTAGAATAATCAATTATTCATGGAAATTTTAAAGTGTTTGAAAATTGGAAAAAAGGATCATAACTAACAAGTAATATTGTATATTGTTTTATAGATTTTATTTTTTAAAGCATATATATAAGTACTGTTTACATTTATTATGTATAAATTAGTAATGTATATGGTTTATCTAATTAAAACTTTTAATTATACCTAAGATGATATGGATTTTTTAAGATTGAGATAAATTAATTAATGGAGTAAATTATGGATTTGGTCCTTGTGGTTCTCGTTTTTTTATCCCTAAACTAAAGAAATTATGGATTGGGTCCCTATGGTATTCAATTTTGCACTACTAGGATCCCTCTCCTTAACTTTGTTAACGGAGACTCCGTTAACTCAGGGGTATTAAAGTCATTTTATCTATTTTATATTAAATTATTTTTTTTCATTTTTTTATTTTTTTTCTTTTTTATATAATAAGGACTCTCTCTCTCCAACCCTCAACCTACCCTCCAGCGACAACCATCCTCCGATGTCAACCCACCCTTCAACTCATCCTCCGGTCGTCTTTATCTGCGTGACTCCTCCATTCCTTACCTTGACACCCTGTCTGATTCAAACCAGAGCAAAAAAAAATGAACCTGCAGATATGAAAACCCCGTCTTCCCAGACCGACCTGTGAGAACTACTCTCTCTCTCCCTCTTCTCTCTCTCTCATCAAACACTCAACCGACTTGCAATTTTCGACAAATCCTTGGAGATTCTTCGACGAATCCTCGAGATTCTTTGACGAATCCTTGGAGATTCTTCGACACAGATTCTGGGACAAAGGCTTTAACGCTTCTTCAAAGCACTACAGCTCAACAATTCTGGGACGATGATGGTAGACATGGGGTTGTATGTAATGATACGTGTAGAGAAAGAAAGAGAGAGAGAGAGAGAGAGAGAGAGAGAGAGAGAGAGAGAGAGAGAGAGAGAGAGAGAGAGAGAGAGAGAGAGAGAGAGAGAGAGAGAGAGAGGAGAGAGAGAGAGAGAGAGAGAGAAAGTTCTTATTATATAAAAAAGAAAAAAAAAAGAAAGAAAAAAAAAGAAAAATAAAAAAATAATAATAAATAATTAAATAACAATTTAATATAAAAATAGATAAAATGACTTTAATACCCCTGAGTTAACGGAGTCTCCGTTAACAAAGTTAAGGAGAGGGACCCTAGTAGTGCAAAATTGAATACCACAGGGACCCAATCCATAATTTCCCTAGTTTAGGGACCTTAGTAGTAAAAAAACGAGAACCACATGGACCAAATCCATAATTTAGTCTAATTAATGGGTTTATAAAACTTGATCCGCTCACATGGAAAGTATATGAGTATATATCATAACAAACTTACCTTTTTTATGTTTGTAAAATGTAAAACAATAATATTATAAAAAGAGAGATATTTTTAATTTGATGTATTTGTAAAACTAATGCTTCATTTAGATTTTAGCATATTCCTAACGAAATCATATATATCAAAAAATATTTATTAGAAATGCCGTATTTATGCAAGGATTGCTTCACATTGAAAATGTTGCATGCAATTATACATTCATACATTAATTAAGTTAAAATTAAAATTATACATACATGCAATTAGGTAATGTTGATTAAAGTTTTTTTTTTTTTTTTTTTTTTTTTGGGGGGGGGGTGTTATATTTATTTTTGTTGGTTAAACTATTTTTCTTTTCAAAATCGATGTCTATTGACTATGTTTCCTTATTGTTTTTATATGTTTTTTTTTCTCATTAATAAGCATAAAAACTTTGAGTTTTGTTGTTGATTAAAGAAGCTATTTTGTTATTAAGTGACATATAATGTTTTCGTAGGTTTTGGCATGCAAAAATAAAAAAAATGAAGGAATAATAAAATAATCATTTGGTTATGAAACGATATATAATGTTATTGATTCATTTAATTATTTTTTAAAATTTAATTTAATTTAAAATGATTAAAAAATACTAAAAATGATTATTTGGATAAAAAATGATATCTTTATAAGTTAGAAAACGCATATATGATATTTGTGAATTAAACTTAAAAAAGAGAAGGGATATAATAGTCATTTAACTATTTATAATTATTAAACCTGATTAAAAATTGATAAAAATTATTAGAGCATCCACAGTGATGGAACCTCCAAAAACCTCACTTACCATATTTTTTCCTGCCATGTCATTGCCATATCAACAAACTAAGAACCTCATTAAAACTATACAATGGAGATTCTTACAAAAACCTCACTTCCATTTTCTTATTTATGATATAGGTTTTATTTATGTAAGTTATTGTATAACAGAAAAGGAAACTATTACAAGAACCTGGGTTCTTGTTCAAGCACCTGGGTTCCAATAAGAACCTGTGACTGCACAAGAACCTCTGTCCCACAGTGGAGGTTCTTGTAAAAACCCCATGAATAACCTCCATTGTGGATGCTCTTATTGGGTAAATATGACATTTTAATAGTTTAAGAAGAACATATATAATATTTAAAAACTAAATTGAATAAATATAATATTTTTAGTTTTAACATGGGCATATATGAAATTAATCCCATTTATTAGGGGTATTCAAAAACTCGACAAACCCGTTCAACCCAATCGAACCCGATGTAAAATAGCCCAACACTGAAGTAACCCGACGTCTAATTGGGTTGAAATTTTTGCAAACCGTAGGTATTGGGTTGATATCGGGTTAGCGTCATGCGAACCCAATCCAAATCGACCAACTCGATGAACTTGACATCTTTTTTTTGTTTAATTTAATTTGATTTGATTGTGAAATTCATATTAATATGTACATTAAATAATTACACCATTACAGATTTCATATGTATATACTTTAAATCTTTTGTCCATCTCTATGTAATCCATATATGTATATATATATATATATGCGCGTGTGTGTTGAATCATATATACACACATACATATGGAAATTAAGAAAGTAATTTTATGTACCATAACACCCGGAAGCAATACATAAATTGCGTTTAACCTTTTAGTTATCCATCATTTTTAGGTTATTACCTAATTTTAAACATAACTCGATTAACCCAAACAGGTTGGGTTGAATTTTTGTTTGAAATAGGTTGGGTTGAAAAAATTTCAAACCGTCAATATCAAGCTGAGTTCTTAAAACGCCTTTAACCCGATCAACCCAATCCATGTGCACCGGTCCTATTTATTATATAGATTTTCTTTGGTTCCTAAGGAGCCGGTGGGTATACATATATTATTACGAAACCTGCGACCTTCTTCTTCCCCCCAAACACACCATTCTTCTCCACCAACATTCAAACGCCATTTTTCTTCAACTGTTTTTTCCTCGAAATGCAAGAAGACGTTTAATTTCATAATCAGGTATGTTTTCATTTACATCATACCATTAAAACCTAACATCATCATCCTTCTATAACAACAATTCTTATCAACAACTTATTAGATCTGAATTCCTATTCATCCAAGCTTCAATTTTTTCTCTTTTATATCTCTCTGATTTTGTTACTTAATTTTAATTGTATCCTAATTTCTACGTACGATATATATATATATATATATATATAAGTTGTTTATTGCTTCGATTGCAGTCTCTATAAAGGGGGGTTTTCACCCACTGTTATCAACTAATTTCGCCCTATACGGGCCAAGGGTACCGTAAATTAATCAATACTGCATCTTTAATCACATTAATCAACTAGCAAACCATTTTAAACGTTTATATGGTGTCATTCGAAGCTTAAAATTAGGGTTATTATTACCTTGAACGAAGATTTGTAGCCGAAGAAGAAGAACCCTAGGAAATTAAATATTGGATGACCGCAACCCGAAATCAGATTTTTATGTATAAGCTTTAGAGTTTTGGGGTGAGATTAAGGGGCCTTTTACTTTAACACCACCCCGGTAAGTGCTTACCTGTAAAATTGAACAATATAACCTACCATATCGGACTATATTTTAGTCTCTCAAAACGGTATCATATACAACAATTTTACCCGGTAAGCGCCTACCAGTACAATTGAACACTATTACCTACCATATCGGACTATGTTTTAGTCTCTCAAAACGGTATCATATGCAACAATTTACCTGGTAAGTGCTTACCGGGTAAGAGTTGTCGATCTCACTTACCGGGTAAGACTCTCGGTTCATGCTATTGTTCTTACCGGGTAAAATTCTAGTTCTTGTCATGTGCATCCTGTAAGGTGAATTGACCTGGTAAGCACTTACAGGTAAGAGTTAAGTAAATGGCCCAATAGAACTGTTTGTTTGGTATGTTTATAGCCTCTTGAATGCGACCGAAAATCGTGAAGGATCGGAAGCACGAAGGAGTATGAGTATGGAATTTCAATCCCTTACTGCCTTACTGGTGGTTGGCTGGTTGCTGCATAACTGATATTATTTCGACCCCAAACGATGAATATTTCAAATTTTGTTCTTTATTCAATATACACGGATACATATATGTTCACTGTTTTTTATACGTGGGTTATTACAGTTCTTGAAGGGTCTTCAAAAGAGAAAGGAAGGTGAAGAGCATAATCGAGTCAAATGGGGAGACCACCCAGTAATGGCGGCCCATCTTTCCGCTTTAATCAGGCCGAGGTCACTATTTCTATGCATTTTCTCGTTCATACTCACATATATCAGTGGTTAATTTATTTATCGTGTTTTCACAATTGGCTTACTTGATCTTATGTTAATCTTTTCGAAATCCCCAAAAGAGAATGTTCTGAAAGGCGAAATGGTGAATATCGTAGGTTCTGAATGTTCTCTTTCGCTAAAAGTTGTTCTGTAGCTGTATTGTCTGATTATTTTGATTAGGTAACACCGTAACAGTAATGGTGGGATATCTGAAATTTGAATTTGTAGTACTGCACTATCTAATTTGTCCTGAAGACGGAAAACCTACTGTTTGGCTGATTGTATGTTT
>CM058043.1:7535376-7560169 GCA_030169165.1 Centaurea solstitialis | reverse complement strand
ATGAATTGAACTATGATAGTTTGATTAAGAAGGGTAAAACGATTGGATTTTGAGAAACATGTAGACAATTGTTGTAACAGATTTGTTTTTTTATAAAGTATATATGAAGTTACATGATTATCGATAATTCATGAATATCCTAATATGTCCTTTATTGCATCCAATTATTAGTTTTGATTTTTGATCATGTACTAATCATTTTAAAAACTTGTATCTAAACACTACTCCTTAAATATTTAATTTTAAGGGTCTATAGTTTAAAAGAAATTCTTCATATATAGTTTATGTATATCTTGATGTGACTTTTGAGTTTTGAAAGTATGTTCCTCCAATATACTTTACAAAATGACAATTGAGTTATAGCATGTGTGTCTATCACATATACCTTTTTATGTACATAAATACAAAGCAAACATCACATTTTGCAAAAATAAACCACTTTACTCCAAATTTCAGAAGTACAATGATTCCTTTTGTTTTACCAATACATTAGAATAAATATTCATTTAAAACTAAATGGATTACTAACATTTAATACATCTTACTAGGACCAATACATACGATTAAGTTTATTAAACCTTGATAAAGTTAATTCATTAAACATACATATATATATATATATATACACATTGATCAATATTTAAAATTTCTTCACATGAGGCTCCTTAACTACCAATTTTTGGACCATATTTTAACATGCTAGGCATGTATTGTTTAAATAGAGACTTAATTTTATGTTGTTTAGAGCTTTTAATCAACGAATGCAAAACTATAGTAAACCTTAGTGCTTCACTAATTGTTATTAAAAGACAAATATAATACATTGCATCATCACCTTTGTAATTTGTGTGTGTGTTTGTTATCTCCATTCACATTGTAATTAAAAGTTTTACGTGTAACATATGTAACACCCCGATACCCAAAATAACATAACACATATATTCACGCAATAATAGTAATAATAATTTCCCAGTGATCTAATGCGCACAAGTCTCAGAATTCTCAACACAAAGTAAATGGTTTAGGAGTGCATGCGGAACATCCCTCCACAGCTGAGATTCTAAAATTAGGACAGAGTGCTAACTTCTACTGGTAGAGCTACTCTAGACGTCTACCTTCTCCTTGCCTCTAGCCACGCGATCTTTCCCTGAAATGGTTTTAGATTTGAAAACGAGGGTTAGACCGAAAGGTCTAGTGAATTCCCTCAAAACAGTTAATCAACAATCCCGACCCGCTGGCCGTAAAATCACAATTTAATAATAATGGCAATGCAAATGTGTTACGGACAAAGAACTTCCACAAGGCACCGAGGCCACAAATCACTCCCAAGGGACGCTATCCCGAGGTACCCCCAAATGGTGGACCAGACCAAATGGTAACACTCCCAAGGAACATACAGTTCCAAGGTACCCAATGTCCATACATGCAACACATTTCATTCGGAAACATTTCAACAATTACATTTAAGCATGCATTAAACGAAATCCAATCATTATCCACATTTTCACAAAAACAGTTCATCATCTTTAGCAAAGCAGTTCGCAAATCGAATGGATATACATTTATAAAAGCAGTTAAAACTATCCATTCAATTTCAGGCAAGGGAACTCACCTGAGTAAATCTCACTGTCCTCCCGCGGACCTCGTCTAACGTGCCTGTAAATATCTAAGGCATTAATAACTGCGCTCAACAAAACCCACTACTATGACATCCCTAGGCAGACCTAGCACGGGGGTTCCGCTACCCGGTTAGCGGACGGGGTCAAGGGGAGCCGCCCTTGCGGGGTCTGAGGGGCAGCGCCCCTCGAAAAATTTTATTTCTAAGGGGTTGAATCACTATGGAAAATTCTTCTCCGAGAAACTAACCCTACAATCGAAACCCTCCTAAAACCGACTCCGAAAACCAATTCGGGATACCACAATTTTCCCGATTCGGAAAAAGGCATTTTCCGATTCGGAAAACACCAATTTCCGATTCGGAAAACGACAACTCGGAATTCAGCATAACGACTAGGCTAGCCTATTTCCCGATTCGGAAAAATCAAAGTTTCCAATTCGGGAAAGGCAGCTGAAACACTCAAACACACTTCAAAGAATCCGATTCGGAAAACATGTTTCCCGATTCGGAAAACATGAATTCCGATTCGGAAAACATGTTTCCCGATTCGGAAAACACCAGTATTCCGATTCGGAAAAACAAGCAGAATCGCAAAAAGCTCCAAAACTCAATGAAAACTGACCCAATTGAATCCAAAGTAATACTAGAAGGTCACTAAACTTTTCCCGCATAAATCTAGATAAGTTATACGCAAAATAACGTCGATATCTTACCTCGGCGATGATTTCCCGACCTCGAAATGGTGAAAAATGGCTCCAACTTGTTTCTCCAAAAACACACACACTAAGCACACACTAAACCTTTCTCCAAAAATGGCAAAAATCTAGGGTTTAAGGTTTAAATACCTAGGGTTTGGGCCAAGCCCATACCTAAAAGGGTATAAGCCCACATCATTAGAGACTTTTCAAAAGTGACACAATCAACCCAAGATTCTATTTTTTCTCACAAAAAGGGTCATTTGACAGAAACTTAACTTAATTACTCTATCCAGAATTCTTGGTTATTACAACATAGCCTCCAAAAAGATTGGAGGATGGAGCTAACCTGCTAGCATAAGATGAAAGAAAGTGAGAGTGGTACGACTCCCAAACAAGGAGCATTATGTCAGGATACCCTAGCAATTTACCTACATAACACTTAAGTGGTGGTAAAAAAAAAGTCATATTTTAGTTGAAGATCAAAAATTATTTTCATTATGAATAAATTTTATTCTGATATTCTTTTGAGGCTATCTAGCTAGCCCAGCTTTGTTCTTAATCATCAATTTATTGTCAATTTACCTTCTAAAACGTCATTGTAAGTTATGTAAATAATGTTCTACTAAAATTTTCTGCTATATATAAAATGAAAATCTTTATATAAGATAGGTATTTCAAATATAAGCATCATCCACATACTTTTAGGGCACTAAGATGTTCTTCTCTTATAAGGACTGTGGAACCACTTGCATAGTAACACTTTTCAAGTCATCCAAGTAAGTGTTTTTTTATGCTTAAATGTAGTTATATAATCCACAAAATGATTAAAACTTTTTTGTTTATGGGATGTCTCCTAATTGGTAAGTGTTTGGTTGATTGTGTATGAACCCAGGTGGCCTATTGTCAATAATTGTGGGGTAGGGGTCACCCCACCCACCATAAGAAAACAAAAAGCTAAATGAAAAGGGTCTCTTCCCCCACTCCTTATGATTCATGAAAATGAAAATGCCCACTCATATCCCATACCCTACTCAATATTTATTATTGCTTTCTAAAATGACTATGAAAATTTAACATAAATAAGAAAAACAAAACCTATTGAGGAGAATGAGATGTTGTTTAAGTGTTTTGTGATTAAAAAGCAAACTTATTTTTTAGAATTTATAGTTTGGAAAAGAGTATTTTAACGAATACATTTCTTAAAAGACACGTGTTGACTCATTTATGTTATATCAATATCAGATATTAAAATAAACATTATTGTTGCAATTTAGTGAAAATAGCCCTTTTAAATGACAAATCACCTACTAGCCATCTACCTTTAATCTATTTACCATTTTATCAAAACCTCAATGTAAGCGTCCTAGCCACTACTTGTGGAGAGATAAAAAATGATTTTCAAACTTAGATAATATTTAGCTCATCAGTGCTCCTTTGCAAGTGAAGAAAAGTTAAATATAGTTATTTTTTTAATCATCGAGGCACCTGTTTCGAGTTTTAAAATTTATACCGCAAGCGTACGGTGTCGTAGCATACGGGTCGATCACAGGGAGGCAACGGAGTAAGCATAGATTTACCCATGGCGTTAACTAGTTGCGCGAAATCATTTTTCAAAAATTGTTAACTAACTAGGCGAAAATAGAAACTAAGGTTAATCTAATTAACTAACAAGGACCAAAGCAAATAGACAATCAAATTAATCAAACAATGACAACGAGAATAAAAAATCTAGCATACGATTAACTGAATCTAAAGCAATTGGGACTCTAAAATTAAGAGACACTTAACTAAAATGAAGCTAAAAACCCAACCGCAAAGAATGATGAGTATCGTATTGAATCAACTCGAATGGGATTATTGAGCGCAAAAGAGTCCAATTCCCCCTTCCGAAGGTAAAAGGATTACTCTCGACGGGAATTGGTTATTTCCATACCAAATTCCGTGAAATGACGATTGCTCAATAAAATCCCCAATTGACCAAACACCTATTTCCATGGTAAGAGATCAATTTCCAATCAATTTATCTAAGTAAAGATCGAACTTCCGTTCAAATCAACACTAAAATGAAAACAATTTAGAACTCACGACTTAGGCGAAATCACTAACTTCCGTTAGATGATTTCGTCATAAGGAGCGTTTGTTGAAAAACCATTTGAAAACAAACCAATTGATTCGAACTCGAATGAGGCTATACGATACTTATTACGCTTAACGATTGGAAGAATCAAGATCTATAAACTAATTGCATAAAATGAAAGCTAAATATCAAAGACCCAATAATCTAAGTTATAGAAACAAATAAAGAAATAAAATAAAGCATAAAAAGATAAGATAAGAAGATGTAATTACTCTCCATTTGATTGATTCTTGCTCAATGTTGAGTTCCAATCATCTCCATGGATTGTAGCTCCAAAATCCCAAAAAAACTAACCTAACCTATATTAGAGAGGAAAGCCCTAAAACTAGCAAAATAAAAATAATGGCTTCCTCCCCCAAAATGAGGGGAGCAAAAAGACTTATATACTCAAGGCCCAAAGGCTAAAAGGCCAAAAAGCCCAAAAAGAAAAAGAATAAATTAGGCCCAATTTCCAACTTCCAAAATCCATTCTTCATCTTCCAATCTTCATCTTTTCCGCTATCAACATCGCTCATCTCCTTCTTTCCTTTCGCTTTTTCTCGAATCCACGCACACCTACACATTGGAAATAAAACTCGCCAAAAACACGGAAATATTTGCCAAAAACATATATAAACCGACAACAAAGTAATAAGCATCGAAAAGAGAAAAACTATACAAAAAAGTAATAAAAAATGCATGAGGCACTCGAGAATGGAATTAGAAACGAAGTAAAATAAGATGTAAAAATATAATAAAAACGTGCAAAACAAGGCACCTTCACAAGTTGTAGCAAGACACTTGTGGAGGTATTAATAAAATGGTAAAATTGGAAAAAAAAAATTGATAGAAGATAAACTGTATCGGTCAAAATGGTTATTTACGTTAATTTACTATTTTCATGCTATAAAACACATTATAAAAAGTAAGTTTTCCTCTAAATAAGAACTAAATGAATACATGTTTCTTTTCGATGCAATCTAGTCTTACATTTTGTTATTTCTTTTATTCTAAAAGAGAAATTTGTATGATTTAAACGTAATAATAAGCATATAGATTTGAAGTCATGTGAAGACAACCTCTTTTAGTAAGACTTATAAAACCATAAAATAGCATTGAATTTTCAAAACAAAATGTTGTGAATGTACAAAAAAAAAAACACTAAAAAAGTTCGCTTTTATACCTTAATAGTAGTTGCTGGGAAGGTTTAGAATATTTTTATTTTATAATTGGTCTCACAAGTTTTTCCAAAATAGATTGATCTCAAAAACTAAAATCCCCTAATATATATCTTGTAATTTAATTAATTAAAAACTAGTGGCAAACGTGATGTTAACTCTTTGTTTTTATAATCATTAATGTAATCGTAACTTTTTTCAAAACATACGACTTTCTTGATGTTATTACCTAGGAGCGTTTAATTTAGCGTGGTTTTAAAATTAGCTTAGGTTTTTTTGCTTTGTAGGATTTGAAATTGTATTTTGTTCTAATTTCATATTTCATTTACAAAAATGAATTTTAGATCTTACAAATATAAAACTTCAGAATATTATGAATATGGTTCGTAATTTATAGGATGTCACTAAACTTATATATAATAATGTTTTAACGTTTATTAAAAATATTTGTTTATAATAATCAAATGATAAAAAATTATTTGATTATTTTTATAATTATTATTATTAATTTTTTAAGAAAACTATATATATAAATGAAATTCATTTTATTTTAAATCCCACAAATCAAATATACAAAAAAAAAATCATAAAATTGTGTAATTTCAATCCTCCAACGAAATCTAAATTATTCTAAAATTAATTCATTAGACACCTACATATTAAATCAGTTGACCAAAAATCAAACATCATAGTTACCATATACATAAATAAATAACCAATAAATTCCTGAGTTTGTTTTGGATCAAAATTATCAATTTAATTACATTCAAAAAGGCCAAAATTTACATAAGTGTTAACTTTAAAGTGCCCTTAAATTGCTAAAAAGGAAATGGATAAAGCAATGCAGCTTTGCAGAAAAATAGTGATTGTGCCATGTAGCATAACACGCATGCCTCAACCTAACCTTTTTACGAAGTAATATTTTATCCGTTTAATTAATTAAATAAATTAAATTAAATTAAATTAAATTAAACTATTTTTAGCTTTGTTTCCATATCTTTTAGAATCTTCATTTTAGGAAAATTAATTTTAAAACTCTTCAATTTAAGACTATCAGTACCCCAACCCTTCCAACTCTCTCAACCCCACTACCACAACAGCTTTTTTTCAACTCTCCCATTAACCCTCTGGAAATCTATAATTAGTAACCCATCCCTCCCAACCCTCACACACACAACACACACACACAACATACGCACACAACACACACAAAAACAGCGGTGTGGCCAACCCGTTTAGGCTCCCAGCCCATCGAGCATCATGCCACCGTACCGCAACCCGCTCAGCCTAAGGCTACGATACGCATAGCCTAAGAAGCTAAAATGGAATCGATCTTATTTTCATAAATTGAAATATTATTAATTTGGTAACCAAATTCATTGTATATTGGAGTTTTAAATAGCTGTTCTTTTAATAAAAGGGAACTAAAACAGATTTTATCTAGATGCACGTTTTTTTTTTAATAAATATGTTTATAAATTTCTGAGGTTATTTTATCTACTTAACTTAAAATAATTGTTTATGATAAATATCTACAAACAAAATGTTATAGCTATTATCGGGATCTGGGTTTAGAAATGATTATATGATGATAAATAATGTAAGAATGTGTTTTCTGTTTTGTTCATTATGAAAAAGAAATGGAGAATGAGAAAGTAATAGAATGAGAATAGGAAAAACCTTATAAACAATCACATTCTTTTATTTGGTTAAATCAATATAATTAATAAAAATTATTTTAGATAAATTTTTTAATATGAATATATTCAGTCTAATCTGAAAATATAAAATTTGTTCTACTTATCATCAAGAGATGGAGTGATATTTTTTTTTTGGAAGGGTGTTCGGGTGAAAGCCTGACTAATCTCCGGCAATTTTAGGGCTAAACATGACCCCACTTAAATGTCTCCAGGCATGCGTACGGAAAAACTCGAACCCGGTTAGGGCGCTATAAACCTCCGAGTGTTAACCAATCCGCCACAACACTGAATGAAGTGATCTTTGAAAAAAGAGAACCGATCAAAAACAAATTCTCATACCTTCAATTTAGTCATGTATGAAAATCAATGAGTTTGAGGTAATAAGTTGATTATATATCAAATCAAGCCACGTTTTTTCATTATCATTTACATTTCTTACTCTTTAATTTATCTAAGACGGTAGAGGCCCCTAAATTATATTATTGCTACAAATTCAGTTAGCTAGCTGTAACAAAATGGATTGTCAAAGATAATGCTTGGATGTGTTTTATTGTTTGAATTTGTAATAATAAAACTATTAGTACTTTAAGTGTTTTGTAACTTTTTATTATCTAAGAAACTAATGATGCGGGCCGAGCTGTGGAAGAGCTGGCATTGGCGTTTCTGGAGGCCCATGATCGGTCCAACTTCAAAAGGGAATAACTTTCGCTTCTGGTTGTCCGTTTCGGGCCTTAGACACGCGGTCTTAGTGCCGTTTTGGACTTTCGCTCCGGTTGTCCGTTTCGGACCTTAGACACGCGGTCTTAGTGCCGTTTTGGACTTTCGTTTTGGGCTTTTTGTTCGGCCTGTTACTTTTGGGCAGACTATGATGCAAGTACGGCCGACGAAACGAAAATAGAGGAAAACTTGCGTCACAAGATTACCAATAATCCGGAATTCGAATTATTTCTATTTAGCTATTTTTATTATTTACTTTCCTTTTATTTAGGAATTATCTTTTGATATTTATTTGATTTCCTAGTTAGGTTAGATGAATAATTTCCATAGTTATCTTTATTGTTTAGGTTATAAATAGGATTATTATCATTAATTGTAGATGAGTTTTTAGTTAATCAATTACGGAACTTTTTGTTTTTCTTCCAATTCTTGAATTCCCAATTAGGGTTCAGGTTTTGAAGCCTAGGGTTTGGTATTCTTTGAATCAACAAACTTTAGAAGAGGTTGAACACGGTATTCCTAGAATCAACGTGTTTGATCTTTGTTTATCCCCACACACGCTACATCAGTTGGTATCAGAGCCAAACGAGTGAATGGCTGATAATCATATGATTCGTGGCGCGGAGATTGAACGCTTGCAACGACGGATCCAAGAGCTCGAGTTGTTGCACCACAACTCGCCGGACAAAAAGACCAAGTCGGATCCAAGCGTCTGGGACGACGGTGACGATGGGGTCAATCTTTTGGCCGAGCCGAAACGAGATCGCCGCGAAGGAGGATACCGCGATGATTCGTTGAGGAATTTTGGTGTGAAGATTGATGTCGTAGGCGATTGCGTCAACGACATAGGACTACCACAATATGATGAAGCCGAATATACGGAAGACGATGTAAGTCTCGTATTGATTTGGCAACAGATCTGTTTGAGGCCTTTAACACAAGATAGTGACTCTATGGCTACCATTCAAGGTAAGAATTGTCACTTTATTGTTGACTCTTATAACCAAAAGCAACTTGCTATTGAATTGAAACCAGAATTCATAGACGTGGTCATAGAAAAACGGAGTTCGGAGAAGTATGTGTTTAACCACGCCAATATGGTTAGACATGCTATCAAAAACACGGGCATCGATTATCTTGGACCTCTCAATGATCAAGAACTGGTCAAGTTCTTGTTGCATGACTACACAACCGCTACGAATATGGTGAACCCGTTTTCGGCGTTGGTCGCAATTTCTCTGAAACCCGGCAAAGCATGTGATGATACGTTCGCTAATTTGTACGACAATGCCTCACGACAAGAAAGCAACGATAAGGGGAATCGAATCTGCATGATCCAAGGAAAAATCAAGAAGGTTGTTTGGGACAAAAATATTTATTTTTCCAAGTGGAAACGACGTCTTCTCAAAATACTGTTGAAGATAAAGCAAATTCGAGGTCGAATTTTGTCCACCCAGGGGGGAATGATGCGGGCCGAGCTGTGGAAGAGCTGGCATTGGCGTTTCTGGAGGCCCATGATCGGTCCAACTTCAAAAGGGAATAACTTTCGCTTCTGGTTGTCCGTTTCGGGCCTTAGACACGCGGTCTTAGTGCCGTTTTGGACTTTCGCTCCGGTTGTCCGTTTCGGACCTTAGACACGCGGTCTTAGTGCCGTTTTGGACTTTCGTTTTGGGCTTTTTGTTCGGCCTGTTACTTTTGGGCAGACTATGATGCAAGTACGGCCGACGAAACGAAAATAGAGGAAAACTTGCGTCACAAGATTACCAATAATCCGGAATTCGAATTATTTCTATTTAGCTATTTTTATTATTTACTTTCCTTTTATTTAGGAATTATCTTTTGATATTTATTTGATTTCCTAGTTAGGTTAGATGAATAATTTCCATAGTTATCTTTATTGTTTAGGTTATAAATAGGATTATTATCATTAGTTGTAGATGAGTTTTTAGTTAATCAATTACGGAACTTTTTGTTTTTCTTCCAATTCTTGAATTCCCAATTAGGGTTCAGGTTTTGAAGCCTAGGGTTTGGTATTCTTTGAATCAACAAACTTTAGAAGAGGTTGAACACGGTATTCCTAGAATCAACGTGTTTGATCTTTGTTTATCCCCACACACGCTACATCAACTAATATATAAAATAACAAAATAAAAGACAATCTTGTAAAAAACTAAATGTAATACCTTAGACAATCTCCATATCGTTATGTGAACATGAAAGATGTTGGGTTCATAAGTAATCATTGGTCTTATAAGATACAACATGTTTTGGGGCCACAAACATGACATGTTTTTAGAACTTTGTAGTTAAGTGTGTTTAGGTGGGAGCAAGTACCAGGATTGATGACCCTTTTGAAGTCCTCGCTAGGTCGTTAGAAAAAAAAAGTCATGAGTTAGTGAAGCAAATCAGACAATATTATATTGTGGTAGACCGAGTGCTACACTAAAGAGAGCAATCTTGTAAAACCAAAGTAGACAGGGATACCATGCACGTAGAATGTTAATCCTATAATCTTACCCATGTTTAATTTATCTTTTAAATTTGTTTAGAAAGTATTTAAGAACCTAATCAAACACGACCAAGTACTACTTTTCACACGCTTAAATCTATTTCTTCTAATAATCGAGTGAATGAAAATAAGAAAACCCATTTGGCCCTGAATAAATCTGTCCTTTTTTTTTTGACACACGTCCCGATCGAAGTTGAAAAGGTATCCGGGATCCATTCGGGCACTCGACGAATCCTCTCGATCATGGAAACCGTTACCGGCCCATAGCCTCGCCCATGCCCAGCCCGAAGGTCAACCCATGAACTAGGGTGTCACCTCCTGTTCCCTCCCGAATCGAACCCAAGTAGACAGGGATACCATCCACTGCCCCCGCAGAATATTACCAACCGTTGAGCTACAAAGGAATTGACAAATGCCCTTAGTTTGTGCATGAGAGGATTCGAACTTGGGTGGCACTATGTACCTTCCAAGCACTAACCACTCCACCACAACACATTGGACATAAATCTGTCCTAATTATAATCATTATTATAACTAAATCAAATAATGTGATGATGTATTTAAAATCACGGATCCAAACAAGCCATTAATAAAATCAAACATAACACCTTTTATGTGTCTTAAAATGATTGAGCCAATTACCCCACCCCCTTTTTCATAGCTTTTGACCGACACCCTCCACACGAACCATGCACGTGAACACTTGGTATGATCATGAATTACAAGTACCGGGGACCTACCTATATTCATCTACACCAATTTCATCATTTTATTTTACTATAAAATTTTAAGATCCGATCGTCGAATCGAATAAGATCGGATTGTCAAATCCATGAATGTTCGAAACAATGAGTACGATGCAACTTTGTAATTAGATATTGAGAAAACGTATATGAATAGGATAGAAATCTGTCTTATAAACGATCCACTCTCTTTTATTTCCATGTAATTGAAAATAGTTAATTTATTGTTTCTAACGAATTAAATGGTTTCATGCAGGGACGGAGGGCTTACAGGGCCTTTAGGGGCCAAGGCCCCTCCGCTTTTTACAACAACAAATAGCAAATTACATATGCTTTAGGTATAAGAATAAAAGTTATTTATTTAGGCCCCCTCACTTCATAGTGAAAGTCCATAAAAATTAATACCCAAGTCCACGTGTCAAACTATTATGATACCATCTATAGAAAAGTAGCCTCTCCTCTTGCTATTAGTTTAGCGAGATTCTGCTTTCCATCGAGATTACTTAATAAAAATAACTTATGTTATATAATGTAGTGTTAAAGAAGAGTTTTAGGGAAAATGTTTGTATTAAGTTATGATGGTATTAAAATAAATAAGTTGATAAGTTAGTTTTTAGAGGATGTTTGGGATTGCTTATAGATGTAAAATGACTACAAAAATTGATAAGTTGTTTTAACAAAAATCAATAAGTTAGAATGACATGATTTCTAAAAAGTGGCTTATCTCCTTTTAGGGAAAACCATAAGCACTTTTATTTTTACCACATCCAAACACTCAAAATAACTCATCTCCTTTCCCACAATAAAATAAGTCAATAAGCACTTCACATAAGTTTCGAATTCGTTACAAATCCTATATCCATATTTGATTAAATTGAAAGGGAAGTTCTTGAAAAAGATTAGTTTGGAGAGAATTGTGTAAGACTTTAAGACCGTAAAAGATCAACATGTTCCACTAAGATGAGCAATGTTTGACATTTTCGTTTTTCGCGTCTAAATTTTATAGTTTTACTACATTATAATTTGGAATAGTGTAGTTTTTATATTTTCGAATATATATATATATATATATATATATGATATATTAGGTCCGGCCCCTACAGTCGAAAAGCTTGTGTTCCGCCCCTGGTTTCATGTAGTACAAGTGTACAACTATAACATTTTAAACACGTATATGAATTAATGGGATAGATATTTGTACTTCTTTTATTTCCATGTAATTGAAAATAAGTTACTTTTTATTTCAAACGAATTAAATGGTTTCATGTCATA
The DNA here is from genome assembly GCA_030169165.1 of Centaurea solstitialis. NCBI lineage: Eukaryota > Viridiplantae > Streptophyta > Magnoliopsida > Asterales > Asteraceae > Centaurea > Centaurea solstitialis. The sequence continues at coordinate 7,547,618 of CM058043.1, read as the reverse complement.
CAAGTTCTACAACTATAACATTTAAAAAAAAATTATTAAAAAAAATAAGATCTTTATTTTAGTAATCACAAACCCGTTATATTTATCTACTTTTCAATCAATGGTAAAACTATTTGGCCACATAATGAGACAATAATCAAATTTAAATAGTAACATCCAGATTAAAAAACATGTTATATATATATATATATATATATATTTTTATATAAATTTAAAATAAGAAAAACTATGAATAATCCAAAAGGATTTTTTTTTATGAATAACTAAGCTTTTAAAATATTTATTTAAAATAAAATACTATTAAACTTTCTTGTTATTAATATTTTTTGAATAAATAAATTGTCAAACTTATAAAGTATAATTATCATTTTAATTCACAAAAATTACATGCAGTAGATTAAAAATATTTTAAAGTTAAATGAAGAGTATACTATGATTTTTGTCTCTATGGTTTAAGAAATATTGTGATTTTCGTTCATGTGGTTACGATAGTATGATTGTTGTCCATATAATTTATAATAAATTGTTGTATTGAACCTTGAGATTAAGTATATTAAAGCGGTAAATTTAGTCTTTCTAAATTATTGTTTTTGTTTTGGTTTCTTATATGTATCGGATTCCATTGGTCTTTTTTGGTATATAATATTTTGGATTTAATAAAAAATGTTTTTTCTTATAAAAACAAGATATTATATATATGAAAGTTTACGTTATTTTGCAAGGTTCTCAATAACGTAAGGTGTGGCCAAAGGCGTAGCCAGTAGGGGGGCAAGCTGGCGCTCAGCCCCCCCTAACTGGCAACGGTTTTATAACATATGTTAGAATTATAGACAATCATGTGTGTTTAGCCTACTGGTTAAACCCCCCTTAACTAATTCATAGGTCCTGAGTTCGATACCCAGCAGCAACATCTTTATTAAATTTTCTATTTTTAGCGATACCCAGCAGCCACTTTTTTTTTGTTTTTTTATTTCCTATTTTCTGCATCTTTTTGTTTTATATGTTTTAACGAATTTTTTTTCTATTTTTAACGTACTTACTTGTTTCTTTTTATTTTTGTTTTCTATTTTTCACTTAATTTTTTTTTACTATTAACTGCATTTTTTACTATATTTAAATTCATAAATCTTTTCTTTATCAATATCCATAAATATTTTTTACTTTTATAAAAAGTTTTCAATAAATAATATTACATTAAAATCAAAACAAACTAATTCTAGAGTAATATCATTATACAAAGTTCAAAAGTATATAATATAAAAAAAATTAAGGTTAATTTTTATCATAGATTTTCTTGATGTAAATTTTTGTCAAGGCATTGTAAAATCTACTTTCTCGCTCATGCATATGATACAATATTATAGACAGGGTTAGGTTCAAATTTGAACTCAATTTTGGTTGTGAACGTAAGGACCACTAAAATCGTGTCACATAACATTATTCACTCTGAATATGCATAAAGTTAATAGTGAATATTGTCACGTGACGCCATTTTAATGGTCCTCACGTTCACAATGAAAGATAAGTTCGCATTTAAACTTTCCACTATACTGGCATTATTCATGTTATAATTATAAATTTGTAAAAATAATGTTAGTTTGATGATAAAAATATATCTTGAGTTCAATTAGTATACATTGTTTATCTCACGTTTTAACATTTCACAAACAAAAGTCACAATACTCATGTTTTTTTCTTATCATGTTGTGTACACTCGATCTTATAACACTAAGAGTTCTCTCAAAATCTCACGAGACTTGTGACAACAAATACTAATCACATATCTCACATTAATAATTTGCTTGAATACCTTAAATCAACAAGTCATTTTTCATTTTCTAAGCCCCTGCTAACCTAAAATCCTAGCTTCGCCCCTGGGTGTGGCATGGCATCAAGGCCAAGCCTCAAACCTTGGGAGACTCGGTGAGGTCGTGGCGTTTTTCAAGGCATGACTTATAGCTGCAAATCTTTGTATCACATATAATATTATATACATAAATATATGTTTTCCTATTGTTACTCAATAAACTTATGATAATAAACAATTTAAATTAAGCTATATATTAAAAACTCAAGAACAAGACATTAAAAATATAAGTTAAATCAAATATCATGTTATAAAAACCATAAATTAATTACACCATGGTGTTTCTCAGGCGTAATATAACGTGAGACATAAGCCTAAAGCCATGAAACATTCCATGATGGCTATTGCGCCAAGATTTTTCGACAACGTTATTTTGTTATTGTCTATGTCTTTATGATAACGAAACTAAGTTCTATGTTTAAAAGTAAAAACATAGAACTAATAAATAGTAAAGAGAGTATATATAAGAAAAAAACTAGAACTTGGTAGCTTTAGCTTTCGAATCTTTGGCTTTTCTAGGAAAAAGTTTTTTTTAGAAGGGTGTCCGGGCCAAAGCCCAACTATTCCTCGACAATTTTAGAGGCTAAACATGGCCTCACTTAAATGTCGCCAACACTCCTCTCCCAGGGCTCGAATTCGGGTTCATGACTATGCCATGCCCAAGCCTTACCACTAGGCTGGAAGATCTTTTGACAAAATATAATGTAACCAAAGTTGTTTTTATTACCATATAGGAAAACATGGTTTTGCTCAATGCGACTTTTAATAAACTTTTCCCCTGATTATGGGTTTTTTAAAGTATAATTTATAATTCATGGTTAACTTAAAAGGTGAATTTATATTGATAAGGGATAGAGATTTGATGGACTTGTATCAATTTTATATGAATCATATTACAGCAGGCCCAGCCCATCACTATAAGCTCATTTGAACCTTGGTGAAATAAGCAACCCCAAACCAAAAGCCTACTCAACTAAACATAAAATGAGAATGTTCGATTTTTGCTTCGAAACCGTGATACCGAAACAAAAGTGAACGAAATGTTGATCATCGAATCAGTATAATAGTCAATTATTTTTTGAACGGCAATTAACACACAAACACACGTTCCGAGAGTATTCGAATTCAAATGGGCACCGACTAATCTACGCACCCACCGGTCCTATGGACTGATCCATGAATTCTCCCCTGAACTGGGCCTGTGGACCGGCCTAAGAGCTTGGTACCACAAAAGTCATCCCCACGGGGTTCAAACCTTGGCCAACCAAAGATACCATCTAGGAAAAACACAAAGATGTTAGCTCCACCCACTAGGCTAGACATTCTTTGGTAGTATAATATTCAATTTTAATAATTAAATATATATTTGTAGGTTAAATATATATTTGAAGTTTTTTTTAGTGTATAGAGGTTATACAATATAAAAGGTCAAAAACCACCCTTTTATAAGATGTAATCAGAAACCATTTTGGAAGTTTTTTTATATCAAACCTTTTTAGCATCCTAATTCCTCCTCTCTTTTTCTATTGGTGATTATTGCAACTTATTGAAACTAGAATAGATTGTTCTCTTCCATTAAAGATTGTTTTACAATTTACACTGGATTGAATGAATGCAAATTGGACTCAAAAGCCCAATTTCTAGTTTCTGTCCAGATGAAAAACTCATTTGCATGACTAGATTATTGTTGTGATAACATCTTGAATAATTGAGCTTTGAATCTACCTATCCCATTTTTGATTGTTTATGGGATGCAACATGCATGGAAGGTGTTTGATGAAATGCGTGAAACAAAACGATCATGATGTGAGACTATGAAAGAGAGGTATGCTTCCGAACCTTTCTGTTAAATCAAGTTACCATGTGTAAAAAAATGAAAAACTGTGAAACATCCTTATAGCCTTCCATCTGAAATTATAAACATTTTTACATAGGTGTAATTAAAAACCAGAAAACAACTAATTTATTGTTATGCACAAGTGCATGCACATAGTCCAGATGGATAGAGGGCTACGAGAGCATTCCTTGATCTTTCTGTTTTTTTAGGTTTTCTTTTGAACCCGACCCCATATAAAGTATAATCAATCGAGAACTCGAGAGTTTGTGATAATTGTAATAACATCATCGCATTCTATATTGTTTCAAGAAATATATAAAGATTATACCAAAAGAATCTTGTAACTTTGCATTTGGAAATTGGAAAACACTAGTTTCTGACTTTGAAGCTAAACTATAGCTAATCAAATGGAAATCTTTGCATCACAAACAAATGCACATAATCAATATCAATTAACAAAAAAAGAAACACCCACTTACCACTTACCCATAAACCTAAATCCATATGTAATCTGTGCCAAACAAAATCCATATATACATATATATGTACCTCACAAACGAATTTAAAGAAATCTTGATTCGCCTATACGTTTAAACCCTGCTTTTTACAAAGAGGGCAAACATTCTTCCGAAGCAGCCACTCCTTGATGCATTCAGGATGAAACCGATGTCTGCATTGAAGCACTCCTATTCTCTCGTTCTTTTCAAACTCCACTTGGCACACCACACAAATCTCACTTTCTTCTTGGTGTTGGTATTTTGTCACTCTTAGATTCCTGTAGATCTGTTTCTTGGTCAACCCGCTGCATGCCACGAACTCAGACGCTTGTTGAAAACTCTCGTTCATGATTCGATCCATGTTAACGTCTTCTAGTATGGCAACGTCATCCATGGCTTCTTCTTCTTCTTCTTCTTCTTGTTGTTGTTGTTGTTGTTGTTGTGGTTGGTAGTAGTAAGAATAAGGTGGGGGGTATCGGTGAGTTTGTTGAAAGAATTGTAGGTCAAGAAAGTTGACGATGGCTGCTTCTTCTCCATAAACGTACCACGTATACGGGTAGGGAAGGGGACGGTAGTACCGCAGTGATTCCGTTACTGTATCGGGAGGGAAGTTGTAGTAGTCGAAGGAAACGGGGGAAACGGAATAAACGGGTATGGTCATGCCGCAAGGGCAGCCGTAGAAGGAGATCGGAGTTGATGATATCTGGAGTGGGTATGAATCAAGATTCATTATTGGGATCGATCGATCGATGGGTCGAATTAATTAAGGTGTTTTATAAGAAAGAAAGAAAGTTGCAAAGGAGAAAGATGGTGAAGTTGGCTGAAAAGAATAGTAGTGATTATGAGAGTAATTTATGGAAGATATATAGGATAATAGGAAGGATATATATTAATATATGGAAACATTTAATTAGGACAGTTTTGTGAGTTTAATTAAGGTCGGTGGATGGGAAAAATCAAAATTTTGATCTCATTCACAATATTTTTGCATTTTGATAGCCTTATTTAGTACTTGGTTTATATTATGATTTTGAATTTATTTATTATCTAATTAGAATTATTTATGAAATTTTTAAAGTGATTGAAAATTGGGAAAAAGGTATCATAATTCACAAGTAATATTGTATATTGTTTTATAGATTTTAAGTTTTTCAAGCATATATATGTACTGTTTACATTTATTATGTATAAATTAGTAATGTATATAGTTTATCTAATTAAAATTTGCTATTATATCTAAGATGATATGGATTTTTTAAGATTGAGATAAATTAATTAATGGGTTTATAAAACTTGATCCGCTCACATGGAAAGTATAATGAGTATAAACTATAACAAACTTACCTTTTTTATGTTTGTAAAATGTAAATCAATAATATTATAAAAAGAGAGATATTTTTAATTTGATGTATTTGTAAAACTATTGTTTTATTTAGCATATTGGTAACGAAATCATATATATCAAAAAATATTTATTAGAAATGTATTTATGCAAGGATTGCTTCACATGCATGCAATTATACATTCATAAATTAATTAAGTTAAAATTAAAATTATACATACATGCAATTAGGTAATGTTGATTAAAGTTTTTTTTTTTTTTTTTTTTTTTTTTTTTTTTTTTTGAGGAGGGAGGGGTGTTATATTTATTTTTGTTGGTTAAACTATTTTTCTTTTCAAAAACCGGTGCCTATTGACTATGTTTCCTTATTGTTTTTATATTTTTTTCTCATTAATAAGCATAAAAACTTTGGGTTTTGTTGTTGATTAAAGAAGCTATTTTGTTATTAAGTGACATATAATATTTCGTACGTTTTGGCATGCAATAATTAAAAAAATGAAGGAATAATAAAATAATCATTTGGTTATGAAATGATATATAATGTTATTGATTCATTTAATCATTTTTTTAAAATTTAATTTAATTTAAAATGATTAGAAAAATACTAAAAATGATTATTTGGGTAAATATGATATTTTTATAAGTCAGAAAACGCATATATGCTATTTGTGAATTAGACTTAAAAAAGGAGAGAGGTATAATAGTCATTTAACTACTTTTAATTATTAAATCTGATTAAAAATTAATAAAATTTGATAAAAATTATTATTTGGGTAAATATGACATTTTAATAGTTTAAGAAAAACATATATAATATTTAAAAACTAAATTGAATAAATATAATATTTTTAGTTTTAACATGGGCATATATGAAATTAATCCCATTTACAAGGGGTGTTCGAAAACTCGACAAACCCGTTCAACCCAGTCCAATCCGATGTAAAATAACCCAATACTGAAGCCAACCGACGTCTAATTGGGTTGAAATTTTTGCAAACCGTAGGTATTGGGTTGATATCAGGTTAGCATCATGTGAACCTAACCCAACCCGATGAATCCGACATCTTTTTATTTTGTTTAATTTAATTTGATTGTGAACTTCATATTAATATGTATATATGTGTGTTAAATCATATATACACACACATACATATGGAAATTAAGAAAGTAGTTTTGTGTACCGTAACATTCGAAAGCAATACATAAATCACCTTTAACTTTTTAATTATCCATTATTTTCAGGTTTATTACCTAACTTTAAACATAACTCGATCAACTCAAATAATCCAAACGGGTTAGGTTGAACTTGTGTTTGAGATTTGCTGGGTTGAAAAAGTTTCAAACCGTCGATATCAAGTTAAGTTCTTAAAACAACTTAAAACCGGAGCAATTCGTGTGGGGGGGTGTGCGGAATTTATATAATTTAAAGATAGAGGACTAACAAGTAAAAGATTACTGACTCTAGGATTATCAGGTCCTGAACTTACAATAAAATAACAAAATGCAATAATTTCATACCAAATTGGACATAAAATCCAAGGATGCTCCATGATTTCCCTAAACGGCCACCTGCCTAGGCGGTACTTTCGGCGGAGACTTCTTCCCTCCAGGAACTCTTATGTGATTTGCGATGAAAATATAACAAAAGGAAATTTTATTGATATCATACAGGACTCTGGATAAATCCAGAGTAGATAACTCTATTTACATTGCTAGAACCCTATATGGATTCTTACTCACTCATGCTTAGCTAAAAAATTACAAGAAAAGATAGATGATGGGGAGAGAGATAGCTAGATGGTTATGAGATTATGAGGTGTTTTCTAAGAATGAAAACTCTTCCTTTTATAAACCAAGGAAAGAGGATCGTACAAAAATAATACGTCATTGCTTACGCATTGTTGCACTTATTGCTTGCTGTAGAAAAGATGCCTGATCCTTTCTTTAAAGTAGAAACCTTCTACTTTATGTCCATCCGTCATTCATCTGTCAAACCTTTATCTTTTGTGGTGGAGGAAAACATTTTGCACAAGAGTACAAAACATCTTTGCTTTCCAATTCCTTTTTTATCTTCTGACAAAGGGAAGGATAGTGGTATTCAAAAACGTTGGGCGAAACCAGCTGTTCTTTGAATAATTGTATTTTGCTGAAATCTTCATCACTTATTGGCTTTGGTGAAAAAGAAGTCATTAAGCAATAAGGCGTAGCAAGATTAACCTTAAGCTTATCTTCTTTGCTGATATCAAAAATTTTATTAATGAGTATTAATAATTTTTGTTCAGCCATTTCTTGAAGATCTTTTCCTTCAAGTGTTGCTTCCACTTCTTGGCTGGGAGCATAAATTTTTTCCTTGACAACACCAATCTGGACATACTTGTATGCTTGTATTGGTTGTTCATCTTCATCCCAAAACATGACAGTGCTTTGGAATTTGAGATAAATCTCTTTTTCTAAACCTTTAAGACATTTTTTCTTATAGGTTTTAATCGCCTCTCTGAACTCCTTGGGGAATTTGGATAATTCCAACAGATTATTGGATGGATAAACCATGCTTAATAACCCATAACGGTATGTTTCGAGAATCATTAAGGGATCTGCATTGGGAAAGAAGTTGTAGTAACTAATATTCTTCTTGTCTGAAGTATAATAGTGTTCATCAACGAAGGAGTGCTCGGTAGACTCTCTTCCTTTCTTGTATAGATAAGCAAATCCAGAATACTGAGATCCTAGATCATAATCTTCCATGTCTTCAAGCTTGTCGACAGGATACTGAACTCGTGGGATATTTCCGAGAATGACTTTAGAACTCCTTTCTTTTGTCAAAGCGTTGGCAAAAGTTGGTTTTAGGTCTTCGGAACCGTTGATCAATCTTAAAGGAGCTTTGAACTCCTCATTAGTAAAGATATTGGCTGCAATTCTTGCTTCATCATAGGATTTGTACCTCCTATATTTGATGCCAGAGTATCCTTTGGTTGCTTGATCTGCCATGCTCCAGGTGGTAAAAATACCTGCTTTTGGACCATTGAACACAACATAAAAGGCTTTTGTGCCTGAATATCCGTGGGGATATACTAAAGATTTCTCTTTAGATTTATTTGGGTGTAGAATACCCTCGTTTGGTCTTAGATTTAAATCAGAAGAACCAGACGTAACAGAGGATGAATCCTCATTTTGACTTTTAACCAAAGTCACAGGTATCAACGGATTTGGTGATTCTTTACCAGAAGCCGTTTGCTTTGGAATAGTTGTAACTTCTGGTATTTCTACCGCAGGTGTTACAATTGCCTGTTTGGAAGAGAATCTTCTTTCAAAATCCATTTCTGAATCAATGAGTGTTAACTCATTTTGTAAAAGCTGAATTCTCTTGAGAATTATTGATTTTTGAGCCATCAATTTCTCCATTTTTGATAAGAGGTCTTTGTTTTTGGCGTGAGGCCTTTGTTAGCGTGAGGCTTTAAGAAGAGATGTAAGTAAGAAAATGGGATGATTTCTATAACCCAAGATCATCTTCTTTTTATAGCCAAAATAAAGGCTTTTTTGATGTTCCTGCAAAAGATAAAGATGAACAGTATATGTTATTTCAAAATCTTTTTTGCTTTGGAGATTTCTTGTCAAAAATCTGCTAAACAGTTTTCTGTTCTTTTAACGGGTTGTGTATCAAAAATCATATCTGAAAAGCCATTATTGTAATCTGACTAGTCTTTTTGATGCATACCTGCAATTTATTTGATTTAAGAAAACCTCTAACTCCAACATGATATGCTGTAGTTATTTTGTTTAATAAATCCTTAATTCTAAAAATAGAATTATGACAAGATGAGAAATATAAAATCTTGTTATTTATGACTCAAGAATTATTGTTTTAATAGCAACAAATAATTTTTTCTTTTATGTCTAAAAGATCATTTTCAAGAGAATGAATAAGGTTAGCGCTAGCTGACCTTTGATCTAGCAAATCTATCCATTTAACCCCGGGATTAGGTTGACGATATTGATACTGCTTATCGATGATTTGAAAATTTTGTTTTTCAACTTTAATTGAAAATTCAAGTCCTCTAATTTCTTCAAGGATTTGATTATTCCATTTTTTGATAAAAAACATTTTCTAGATCCTGAAAATTATTTCTTAAAAATAATCCTTTTATTTCGAAGATTGTTTAAACAATTTTTCTTTGCCTTATTATGCTTAAATAAGGTTTTGTAAGATCTAACAAGACAATCTTTGTTAAACATGATGCTTGAATTCCATGTAGAAATTCTCTTCCTCAAAATTCTTAAATAAAATTCAGAATCTTTTACTTGAACTCCTAGCTTAGAAATTCTTCTTTTAACCCTAAGGTTAAAATTCTTTAATATAATCATTTTTGTAAAAGTTCTTTTCTTTTTGATTATCTTTCTTATGAAGAAATGAATCTTTAAAAGTAAATTATTTTCTTGTTTTCCATGACTAAGGCTTGATGCCTTAATATTCTTATGCCATTTAAAATAGCAGTTTTTTCATTTAATAGACTTAATCTATGATTAGGTCTATAAGGATCGAATAATCTATTATCCAATTGTCTCTGAACATTTAATAAAATAAGATGTTCATTTTCAATTGTTAATTCAATTATTTGAATTTCTTCTTCAATTTTCTTATTGAAGTTTTTTATTGGAGTCATTTAAGAACAAAATGATCCTTCTTTTTCTCAGATTGATTAAAAAATCTTTTGTTAATCCTTATTGGGAGGCCATGAAAGGCTGTTTGGATTTTTGCCAGAGCCTAAATCCTCGTTTCCCACATTATGATTTGGGTAACTATATTTCCAAGGTCCTTTACTAGGAGTTGGAGTGTCATCCTTAATAATAATGATTCCTTTTTCAGTTACTTTTTCTTTTGAAAGAGTATCTAAAATTTCCTTGTTGCAAGGGCATTCTTGAATCAAGGCTTTTAATTCATTAATGATCTTTGCAGCTGCAGCTTCAATATTATTATTGAGCTGTAAATTCTTAAGCAAAGTGAGGATCTCTCCTAACTGTGGCTTAATTGTTTTATTGAAATCATCTTGAATTTCCTTAAGGCTCATCCTAAGATTTTCCTTAAATAAACTTCAATTTCATTTAATTTAGAGGTAAAGTCCAGTACTTCATCTCTTGAGATGGGAACATCATTCCTTTTTGTAAACAAATTATTGAGCTGGGCTTCTAATAAATCTGTTTTTTCAACTTGTTGTCTTAAAAGTGTTTTTATTTCTTCTAAACTTTGGTCATTTCTTTCAGCATCTTCCTTAAGAAAAGTTTTTTGAAAATGTTTAAAAATACTAGATGCTTTTGATTTTTCACTGGGATCTTTACTAATACCGAAGTAAGATAGTAAATTATAAACCCCAAGTAAAGTTCGTCCAGTAATCTGGTTAAGATTATTGACGGATGCAATAAGAGTTGTTAGACTCTTGTTTCCTGCAGAACCACTAAAACAATATTGTATAGGGTTTGTGTCAACTCCTTCATTCAATTGTTTGAAGTTAAGAAGTTGTCCATCTTTGTAAATATGCGGATGCATAATCAAAGAATTTTCTGACATAGTTAACCTAGCAGGTCAAGCTTCTGACAAAGGTTATCTACTCTCTTAGAAACATTTCGGAGAAGATCTCTCTGAGTAGTTTCTCTAGTACTTGGTGGTTCATACCTTCTATTGGAAGATTCACCAAACTCTACATTGTCACCTCTAAAGCTCATTCTTGGCTTTTGTTCTAGGCTTGGTTTATTCTTTGCAATATTAATTACCCAAGAATCATCTAAAGGATTAATATCAGAGAATTGCTTTTCTTCTATTGCGCCTATTTCAGAAAATACATCGTCAATCTCTATGTATTCTGATTTTTTATAGTCAATGCTATGATGACTATTTGACAAGGCATAAGCTACCAAATATGTTATACTAAAGACCTTATCTCCGTCCTATTTATTATATAGATTTTCGTTGGTTCCTATACAAGGAGCCGGTGGGTATACATACATATATTATTACGGAACCTGCGACCTTCTTCTTCCCCCCAAACACACCCATTCTTCCTTCTTCACCAACATTCAAAACGCCATTTTTCTTCAACTGTTTTTTCCTCCAAATGCAAGAAGACATATAATTTCATAATCAGGTATGTTTTCATTTACATCATACCATTAAAACCTAATTCTATAACAATTGTTATCAACTTATAAAATAACTTATTAGATCTGAATTCCTATTCATCCAAGCTTCAATTTTTTCTCTTTTAAATCAATCTCTCTGATTTTGTTACTTAATTTCGATTGTATCCTAATTTCTACGTACAATATATATATAAGTTGTTTATTGCTTCGATTGCAGTCTCTATAAAGGGGGTTTCCACCCACTGTTATCAACTAATTTCGCCCTATACGGTTCAAGGGTACCGTAAATTAATCAATACTGCATCTTTAATCACATTAATCAACTAGGAAGCCATTTTTAAACGTTTATATAGTCATTCGAAGCTTTAAATTAGGGTTATTATTATTACCTTGAACGAAGATTTGCAGCCGAAGAAGAAGAACCCTAGGAAATTAATTATCGGATTACCGCAACCCGAAATCAGATTTTTATGTATAAGCTTTAGAGTTTTGGGGTGAGATTAAGGGGAATTTTACTTTTATCGCCCACCGGGTAAGTGCTTGCCTGTAAAATTGAACAATATTACC
>CM058043.1:7419050-7535276 GCA_030169165.1 Centaurea solstitialis | reverse complement strand
ACTTGATCTTATGTTAATCTTTTCGAAATCCCCAAAAGAGAATGTTCCAAAAGGCGAAATGGTGAATATCGTAGGTTCTGAATGTTCTCTTTCGCTAAAAGTTGTTCTTTAGTTGTATTGTCTGAGTATTTTGATTAGGTAACACCGTAACAGTAATGGTGGGATATCTGAAATTTGAATTCGTAGTACTGCACTATCTAATTTGTCCTGAAGACGGAAAACCTACTGTTTGCCTGATTGTATGTTTTCATTCTAATAAAATGAATCGAAACTTTAAAAGATTATTTCTTTGGCCATCCTCAGTTTCAAGAAAATAGTATATTTCGTATTTAATGCCAAAAGGGCATCAAAACGCATGTGAACTCTTTGAATTTGGGTTAAAACTTGATGGCTATATGAAACTTCATGGAAAGTATTAGAAACAGAAACATGGCTGTTTTTGATTTGTAAGAAACACAACAAATATGAAAAATGAAGAAGAGTGCACCTCTTTTCTTTATAGGAAAAAGGGGAAGGTTGATCAATTATGAGGATGTTTTTCTTTCTCTTAACCACTAGAAGGGTCAATGCCATGTACACCTCACAAGGAGCTTTGCTAGTGTATATTTGCTTGGAGTTTCTGCAGCTGTAATCCCATGGTGGTTCAGCTCATACATCATCACTAAAGGGTTATAGATTGGTGATTAGAACATGCCTTTGTTACAGTTGCTTCTTAGGACTATATGTGACATCACCAGTGATGAGAGAGAGAGAGAGAGCTGGTCATCAATTTTTCATATTAATCCATGCATCTTCATTAATCAACCAGATACGTGACCCAAAGTCTAGGATGCCATACATTTTATTGAACTTCTGGGATGCAACATACATAGTTTTCTAAGTGGAATTGGTCAAGAAAATTAGTTGTTGAAGAATTCCTTATGGCCCGATGTAGTTTATTTTCTCACTCTCTATAGGCATAAAGCAACCCTTAGTTATTGCCTTGCCTAAAAAAGTGGATTGCCAAGTTATCACTTGTATATACACACATGGTCATGATGTTATATGGAGGTTTTCACATAACCAAAGAGTTACTGTGCACCTTTTCCCCTAATTTTATTCAGCGAGGATATTTGCTGCATATATGTAATTTTTGTCATAAATAATTTGCATGGTATAAAAGATAAAGGGATTGTACTAAGGATAGATATTGCAGCTTTAATTTTCAAGGACATGACTTCTGCTAGGAGTTCTTATAAACGCATGATTAGGGTAGTGGACTAGATGTATAGAGCTGTAGCTAGCGTGGACTTGAAGAAGGCAGTTGGAACTTGGAAGGGTTGAGGGTGGGATGAAGGAGTGTTGGGGAACTGGCAGATACGTTATCATAGGCTTACAATAGATAGAGGGATGTGCCCTTTTTCTTACCTTTTTCTATGTTTCACCTTTCAGCGTTACTTCTTTTCTTTTTCTGTTGCCTACTATTTACTAGTCTTTGTGCATCTTACCTTTTCGATCATACTTTTTCACTAGCCACCTTCACTGGCAGCCTGGAACAGTCGCCCTACTCTTTGAGATAGAGGACATAGGCGGAGCTACGTTAGAGCAAGGGAGAGCATATGCTCCCCCTGAAAACCTCAAAACTTTTAATAGATATATCATATGTATGTAGGCTCAAATCCTATTGTGTTTACTAGTAAGTGGACTCTGCTTTCCACAAGAAACTTGCACTGCCCTAATTCCGTCACCACATTATTTGGATTTCAAGTTTTGTGAGTTTCTTTTCAACTGTAATTAGTGGTTGATCTATTAGATCTCGAGCGACATTTAGTCCACCCGTTCAATCTTATTTGTAAGGAAAAAAGCTTTGGAGGGACAGGAAGTGCACCTTCTAAAAGTTGAGGTGTTCTAGGATATTAGAAAATACAACGATCATCAACCAAAAATTAAAAAAAAAATCCCTTAATGTCCCAAAAAAGTCTTTCAAAGTGAACCAAAAAAGTCATCCAAAACGGTCCACGAAGTCAACAAAGAAAACTTAAAAAATATTGAAAATTTTCATTTTTTTTGAAATGGTGGAATTTGACTAAAAACACATTGAGCTTTGATCCACCTTAAAGGTGCCACCGTTCAACAAAAATCTCGGGACTGTCACTAACTGTAATCACATAGATTTGTTGAATTATTTCATATTTGCAATTATGTATTTTTTTTAGTTGCTTAATTTACCACTTAACACATGTATACGTGTTTATCAAAGAGGACCGATGATTAGTCATCTTCATCAAATAAGAACAATGTTGATAGTTGTTTCTAGTTAGGGTTTTGGATTACAATCCTAATAATCGAGATGAAAATTAATAGATAAATTTCAGAAAATAAGAACTTTGTCTAAATCACTATTAAATATTGTAAAAGTTGTGGTTTTATTTTCAAATTATCTGATTTATCTGTGCTCCCTCTCATAGCAAATCCTGGCTCTGCCCCTTCAGGACGTGTGCATACATCTTACCCCTCCCAAACCTTACTTTCGTTGGGTAATGCTGGGCTTGTTTGTTTCCGTTTAAAAGTTTGTCTGTCTAATGAGTGATGATGTAAAAAGAGCATTGTTATCTAGATAACTTCCAACTAAAAACAATTTTCTTCTGTGAAGATCGCGGAGATGGAAGCCATCTTGCAAGCACATAAAACGGCAATGCCTGTTCGTGAAGTGCTTGTTTCCCTAGCTGAAAAGTTCAGGTATATTATAACATGGAATCTAAGGATATGCTTAAATTATTTGGGTAATATATCATTGCATCATCATCGGATGTTAGATTCTGACATGGATCTCTGTGTGTAGTAATTCTGAAGAACGCTCGGGAAAGATTGAAGTTCAAATGAAACAAGTGAGTTGCTTATTATATACCTGTATGATAGCTAGGCATATATTCCCAATCCGATAGTAAGACCGTTGCTCTTAACGTTATGGTGCATGTACACAATGCTCATAGGTGTGGAATTGGTTCCAAAATAGGCGATATGCAATCAGGGCTAAAGCAGCAAAATCACCGGGGAAGTTAAATATAACACAAATGACACGAGATGATTCAGGTATGGTAAGAGGCATACCACCTCAGGCTACTCAACCACATGCCGCTTCTTCAGGTGAGTTAACTTGTACCTAAAGATGGAGTGTACTTTTTGCATTTTTTTTGGCTGTACATAACTTACATGCATTCTTGCAAATGCAGCCACTGTTAGATCTTTGCCACAAGCACCACAGCATCCAACTGTTCCTTCAGGTAGGAACTAACCTCACTTTATTTTGAAATTTCAATGCCATCTGTTTGCCTAATTTGTATTCTGGATTGAATCAGCAGTGGTTAGAACTTTCCCACAAGCACCCCAACATCCAGCTGCTTTTTCAGGTAGAACTACATCTGTGTTTGAAGTTTTGTCCATTTTCTCTTTTCCGTTTGCTATTTAAATAGACTATGTGATGACATGTGAATGAACTGGTTTATACTATTTAATCCCGCCTGCATTTGAGCTTTAGTACAGTCTATAAATGTATGGCATGTTAACTTTGTTTGCAAAATGTTTATTACCAGCATGGCACCATACTACTATTTAATATGTTGAAAGTTTTTTATGCTAAACTTATGATTAATGATAGTGATTAGTAAGATAATGGTGGTCTATATAGATATTATAACTGTTATGTTTTCATGGGGAGCAGAAAGTAATTAAAAATTTAAAACTATAGTTTGAAACATAAGCTACCAGTATACTGTTTATTTCCTTTAAGAGATTATTTCATGTGATGAAGAACTTTGAGGGTTTACATTTTAGAATTGTGTTCGTTCTATTCACGTTGTCATTAGTGGTGGGAGTAACTTCTCTTTCTCTACAAAGCATTGGCAAATAGTAAAGCCACTGAAATCCACCAGCTGGGATTTTGGAAGTTCTTTAATTTTTATGTTAAGAAAAATATTCAGAGGACCCATAGTTGTTAAAAGCTTGCCTAGGCTCTGAGGCTTATAAGGCTCAAGGTCTTCGGTTTTTATGAAGTCGAGGCTCTGGCGTATTCATGAGGCTCATAGGCATTGTGCCATGGCCGAGGCTCCTTGTGTGCCTAGGTGCGCCTCATGAATACCTGGTCAAACTTAACATTAAATTAGTTTTCTCCTCTTCTCATCTCCTAGGCTTCTTGAAAAAGGAGTTATCAAATAGATAGCATAAGTCAAACCTTCAATCCCTACTACTAGATGCAGGTCCTTGGTGCTTCAAGCCTCCTTTTCTATAAATACCCAAACCTTAGAACTTCTTCACGGCTCATGTTTTAAACCCTTTCCCTTCTGCCTCTATCAAAGTATTGTTGGTTGCATTGGAGACTTGTACTTGTTGCATATTTGAGTTGTGTGTAACTGAGTGTGTGAATACATATAGAGGGGTGGGTTCATATGAGAACACTGACTATTTAAGAAAATAAGAAAACAACCGTTAGTGTACAAAATCATACATGATTTACATATAAAATCATACATGATTTACGAGGTTTTCGCAGCGAAAGTCGCTCACATCCTTTTTTTGCATTTAATGTAAAATCACATGTGATTTTGCACATGATTTTCTGTTTTCTTATTTTCTTAAATAGTTAGCGTCCTTGTTTGAACTTTCCTCTCTGAGGCCCACGCCTCATGCCTAGGCTCCAAGACTCCTTTGTCTTTAAATATTAATGATACATAGAAAGATATCTATGTATATTTTTTTAATGAAAAATTGAACTATTAATTTAATATTTTTTCTTTTCATATTTAAGTGTGCCTTGAGCCTTTAACAACCTATCATCATGCATATGTTACACCATGTTTTCTTCTACTGGAGGATGGTTGCAAATTTGTGATATTGATTGGTAGTTTCTTAAGCAGGATTGTCTAGAACAAAGTGGTGGCATAATACCTGTTGTAAAGCATAGTGATGATTAGGGTGTTATATGTATTTATTAGTTTCTTTTGTGATTGACATTGAGGAAATTTTAAAGCATGAATTGGATGTAACCCTTCATGTATAGTATAGCAAACTGCATCAAACGTGCATCACGTGACTTTCATATGTAAATACTAAATACACTTGTTGCAATTATCTGAAGTTTGGCTATCTGGTTGTCCATGTCATTGCTATTATACTGGCTTTATCACCAGTTCAACGTGCAGGAAGGGTTGCAGATAATTCTCAGATGGAGTATGAAGCTAAATCTGCTAGGGATGGTGCATGGTTAGTATCTAGAGAATAGAGATGTTTATTTATTCTTGATCCCGCGACCATTTCTTTTAGTCGTAGCAATAATAGAAACTTTACGTAAACGACATTAATTTATTGCAATCTTTCTTGTTAGGTATGATGTTTCAACCTTTCTATCACATAGGTCTCTCGAGACAGGTGATCCGGTAATTACAGAGCCCGATTTTCATTTTCTCCCAATCCAATCTTTTTGTAGACAACTTCATTATGCTATCTGATATCAGGAGGTTATGGTTCGATTTGCCGGTTTTGGAGCTGAGGAAGATGAATGGGTCAATGTACGCAAGAATGTTAGGCAAAGGTCTCTTCCATGTGAATCATCTGAATGTGTAGCTGTTCTCCCTGCGGATCTCATACTATGTTTTCAGGTCTCTCTTAACTTCTCAAGATAACTTTATTTTGTTAAAAAATGAGAATTCTTTTCCAAAAGCGTTTAAACTTTTACAGGAAGGCAAGGAGCAGGCGCTTTACTTCGATGCCCATGTTCTAGATGCACAAAGGAGGCGGCATGATGTAAGAGGTTGCCGTTGTAGGTTTCTAGTGCGTTATGATCACGATCAGTCTGAGGTATGCGACTGTGTATAAGTTTCACTTTTCTGTGAGAACTGTTTTTAGGTAAATATTCATTTATATGCACTTGTTTTTTTTAGTACTGAATAGGCGTGCTAACGAGTAGAGTGGATTCTAGTGGAAGGTTGTTCACTCGAAAAAATAATACCAGGCTCGAGCTTGAATAACTTTTCACAGTAGCGCTCAAGCTCGAATATTTTCTCAATGTCTGAGCTCGGGCTAGATGCTCGTTTAACAAATTTGAGTTAGATATCCGTACCTAAAATTTAAGCTTTATAAGCTCGTTTATGGGTTTCAGATCAATTAACGTGTTTATTGGCCCGATATCAATTAACTCGTTTATTGGCTTGAATAACTTTTATATTTTGAAATCTGTATGATTTCTGAACATATATACATATCTGGCTCGAAAATGTGTGCTTGAATGACTTGACTCAAAAAATTTGATTGAGCTTTTGAACGAGCTGAGTCAAACATTGGTGTTATGAACTTTGACACGTTAAGTAAATCGAGCTTTATTTTGTGTTCGAGATCGACTTGAGGTTGAGAATTATTAAGCTTGAGATCGAGATAAACAGCCTTGACCTTTAGTAGTAAAAGCTCGGATCATTTTAACACCCCTGCTGAAGTAGCTGTTATATATCTTGAATTCTTGATACTGTAAGAAAGAAGCACGATATGTAAATTTTTTTATCTTTTCGGCCTATCCATATTAAAGTTGAAAACCATAGATGTCTCCTCAAAGGTAAATTTTGAAGCATAATTTTCATTTTAATAATAGCTTTTCTTTTCCGTTTCAGGAAATAGTGGCGCTGAGGAAGATTTGCCGCAGACCTGAAACTGATTATAGGCTCCAACAACTACATGCCGTGAATGAGTCCCTTTCTGCCAACCATAACAAGAATGGTGCGAATAATATTCATACAGTCAGCACTTTGAGAGTCTACCCTCCAGCCGAAGTACAACCAAAGCAAAATAAAGTCGAACCCGTGGTACAATCTTTGCCGGCCGAAGTACCACAAAAACGCCAGAGACTAGATTCAACATTTCCTCCACCTCTGCCTGAAGGATCACAAAAGCAGCTTAAAGTAGAACCCGCAATGGTGGCTCCTCCAGGTGTACCACAAAATCAGCAAAGAGTACAACCTGCACCTCCACCTTCCGCTCTATCTGAGGCCCCACAATACCAGAACAAAGCTGAACCCGTGGCTCCTAGCCCATCTGCCCAGCCATTGGTAGAGCCACATAAAGTCGAACATGTGGCTCCTAGCCCGTCTGCCCAACCATTGGTAGAGCCAAAGAAGGATGAAGCGGTGGTTCCGGTTCCACCAGCCGTAGATTCAGCCAAGGTGCAAGTGGCCACTGGTTCACAAGAAGTCCCACCTGAGTTGCACGAAGTACAACCCGTGACACATGATCCTTCAACTGAACTATTGCCTACAATAGTTGCACCAGCTGAACCCAAGGTGGCTGAGCCACTGAACGACCTTGTGATGTCTGATACTTCAGTCGAAGTTCCACCAGAATTGCACAAAGTACAACCCGCGATGCCAGGTCCTTCAGCTGATGTATCAGCAGATGAACAAATGGAAACCAAGAAAGCTGAGCCACAGAAAGAGGAGCCCGCCGTGGTGTCTGGCACTTCAGTCGAAGTACCATCAGAATTGCATGAAGTACAACCAGTAGCTGCACAAGTGGAACCCATGGTGGTAGACGAGCCACAAAAAGAACCTGTGGTGTCCGGTACTTCAGTCGAAGTACCATCTGAATTGCAAGAAGTACAACTCGTGATACCTGATTCTTCAACCGCAGTATCAGTAGTTGCACCAATGGAACCCAAGGTAGCAGAGCCACAGAAAGAAGAACCCATGGTGTCCGACCCTTCAGTCGAAGTACCATCTGAATTACAAGAAGTGCCATCCGTCGAAGTACCATCTGAATTACAAGAAGTACAACCCGTGATACCTGATTCTTTAATCGAACCAACAGCAGTAGCTGTTCCGATGGAACCCAAGGTAGATGAGCCACAGAAAGAAGAACACACGGTGTCTGCTCCTTCAGTCGAAGTACAACCCGTGATGCCTGATCCTTCAGTTGAAGTTCTGCCATCGGTATCTGAGCCACAAAGAGAACCCGTGGTCTCTTTCCCTTCAGTTGAAATACCATCAGAACTGCAGGAAGTACAACCCACGATGCATGATGGTCCTCCAACCGAAGTATCACCTGCTGTAGTTGCGCCAGTGGAACCCAAGATAGCTGAGCCACAAAAAGAAGAACCCATGCTGTCTGACCCTTCAGTCGAAGTACCATCTGAAGTACAACCCGTGATACCTGGTCCCTTAACTGAAGTATTAGCGGCTGAACCAATAGAACCCAATGTAGCCGAGCCACAGAAAGAAGAGCCCATGGTGTCTGGCCCTTCAGTCGAACCAGATGAGCCTCATACAAGTGGACTCGAGGCAATGGAGACTAAAGCCGAGGAATCTGTTACTACAGAGACTGAAGTCGAAGAACCTGCTAATGTAATTCAGCAGCCAAAACTTGCAGAGATTAAGGAAGGTGGTGTCGATGAGGTTGGAAACCCGGAACTCCCTGTTGAAAATTAAGTAGGAGATTTAGAGATAGGTGTGTATTGTTGTTAGGATCGAGTATTTGATGATCGAAGTCTTTAACTTTTTGTAACGCTTACATTACATGGACGGATTCTTTTTCGTTTACGATTATATATCGTTGGTTTAGAATTTTGAGGGAGCAACGGTTTTAACTAAATATATTTAGGTTGAATGTGTTTGCAAACTATTATGCTTGAGAAAATGCTAAAAAGAAACCTTTGTCCTTAACGCTATTCACTAAAAGATAATTTATTTGAAGATGTATATGTGATTATTTGAAGATGTATATGTGAAATTGTGAATTGATGTTAAGATTATTTATATAGGATTAAATATGCATTTTAAATTGATTTTTCATTTAAATACCTTTTATTAGCTTTGGACTTCGTACATTCTCAGTCCAGGACAAATATAAACCTTAACCTAATGGGCCGAACCTTATTTTCTTTTATCTAATTTGTCGTATAAGGCTAAGCGTAGCGGGAGACGGCTTGGGGGTTTGAAGCCGGCGGGCTTCCAAGTTGGCCGGGCTTGGGGTACGCAAGGGATGAAGCTGGCGGGCTCCAGGTTGGGCGGCTTCTACAACCCGCTCTTTTATGTGTGTTGTGTGTGAGAGGGTTGAAAGGGTTGGGGTACGGGTTGTAGAGGGTTGCAGGGGGTTATGAGAGGGTTAATAAAGGGTTGGAGAAAAGCTGATGTGTCAGCTGATGTGGCATGTTAGGTTGGGAGGGTTGCGCTACTGATAGCCTAATACAAGTATAATTTGCATCAAGTTAATACACACACACACACACACACTCTAGAGATCTGCCTTAAGGATGACCATTATGGGGTCGTCAAGTTTTTGTGGACGGGTGGGTATTCGAGGCTTTACCCCGACTATTCCTGGCAAGGTATACCGCCAGCTAAAGCATGTTGTCATGATTTAATCCCCAGTGCCACAATCTGGAAGTGCCTGGATTCGAACATGGGGTAGAAGGGTTAATCACTTCCCCCACCGACCTTAACCAGTACGCTATAGCCTTGTGGTTATGGGGTCGTCAAGTTGCTTCTTGGCTTTTGTTGTTTTGTTCGTACATATACGTAACAATGATAATAAATTTTGGACAAAAAGGTTGATACTGGCAATATTAGTCGGTCCACAATCGTCTACCAATTTCGTAATTTAGGACATACTTGACTCACTCAACAGTTGCAATGCAGTTATAGGGGTGCCCTATGCTTGAACGTTTATTAGATTTTTACACGTCATTGACACAATAATAACAAATTAATAACAGATGAATGTATATTTTATAGTTAATATATATTTAATCACATTTCTAATTAGAGATTAATTAAGAGCTAGCATTTATATGGATGTCCTTGTAGCTATAATTATAAAAACTTCTTTTTTGCATTTTTTATGGACGTCAATAACGATAGCTCTTATAAAACCTCATTTTTATGAACTTTATTGATTTTTTCAGTATCAATAATAATTATAAAGTCAAGAATATAAATTAAAACACTAGAAAAATGTCACATCTAAAAATTCATGGTAATAACCAATGCTGTTGTATCCAAAGATGGATAAAGTAAGAATCCTCATAATCGTGGTTTATACAAATTACTTCACTTTTTGGTATTGGTGGGCAAATGGCCTGGTCTGGGACCACGACCAACAATTAACCGGGACCGCTTATACGGCCTGGTGAAGGCCCGACGGTTTAGGCCCGGTTGAGCTTTTTGAAGGTTTTGAAGGACTTGTTATGCCTTGGGCCCGATCCAAGATCCAACCCGGTTTGAAAAAAAAATCAATTTTTTTAGTCGTTGGAATTGCATGTAACGGTCATATGACCGTTGTTGGGTGATTTCTAGCCTTTTTTTTTGTATTTCATGCTGTACCATTGCTATATATATGTATTTTGAGTTTATGGTTAGACACCAACTTCCAAAACATAGAAAAAACTAGGTATCTGAGGCCCGGGCTTTGCACCGGGTTTTAAATTGTAACAGATTTTAAACATAATTTATTCATAAACTACCTTATTAGCTACTAACCATCTTATTTGTCAATACCTAATGTATTAGCTACTTTTGCCAAACACAACCTAAATATAAAGGCACTGTTTGAACATTGGATGATTATTTTTTAAATGACTTTTTGAACTACTGCAATCTACATATTATATACTGTGAGCGTCATAATTAAAAACTTTTTTAGGCGCGAAGTTATAGGAGTCAACTAAAAACATCCTATTTTGAAGTATTACAATGTTTAGATTTAGCATTCAAATTTAAGTGGATAAGGCAAATGTATTAAAATAAATAAAATTGAAATATAATTATATTAAGTAAAATATTGTATTTAAGAGATTGAAAGTATAATGATTTATTTTATTTGAATGTCTAAAACAAATAAAGTAATTTTACTTTTTCTTTAATAAAAATAAATGAGCATATTAAAGTTAATAAATAAGAGAATACTTACAATTTCATAAAAATAAGATATTAAAAAATCATTTACATATTTTTTATTTGATTGTTAGGTATCTTTAGTTAAAAAATATTATAAAGAAACTAAACTCTAAATCACTAATTAAGAAATAATAATTTAGAATGCTTATAAATTATAAATAAAAATTGAGAAATAATAATGGATGGAGGTGTAGCTGTGTTAAAAACAAAAAACAAAAATGCAATGGCCGACTTCTAAACTAATGTAAATGTGTTAAAAAAACAAATGGCATACTTTGTAATCTAAGTGACTTTCAAGGGCAATTTTATTCTTAAAGCAAATGGCATACTTTGTAATTTAAGTGAGTTTGAAGGGCAATTCCATTATTTTCCTCACAAATGTATGGTAGTATAGTGTTCATAATTCTCGCAATCTCATTATCATATTCATCATTCTTACACTGAAATTTCTACACTTAAGTTATTACTATTTGAAAGTTATTCTCATTCCTTTAAATTAATAATATAACTTTAGGTTTATAATTTATATGTTAACAAAAAAAAGTCCGGTCCTCACAAAGCCCGATTAAGACCCAATTACCAATAATCAAGCTATTTACAAGAGAATCGATAATCCTTTATTTACTCAAGGCCTAATCCAACCCGGACCGGTTACAACTTGCCCAATTACAATAGTTACTGTTTAGGAGTTAGGACCGCTCCATCTAAGGCTCGGTTAAGGCCCAGCCCGGTCCTTCATATGCCCATCTCTACTTTTTGATAATAAGGACTTTGAATTGAAGATGTTATTACAAAATTGCTATTGAGTTAACAATTGTTTTCAAATAAATTAAGAAGGTAAAAAATCTAGAAAAAGTAACAAGTGTAGTGATAAAAAACGTAATCTAATTTAAAAAATAACAGGATGAAAATTTATTCGTGGTACACGAAGTGAAACCTTTTATTTGTATTTGATTTTGTGCTTGCTAAATGCAAAGATATAATAGCAAAAGCTTGTTTTTGACATTAAAAAAAGGTCAATATGATCAAGGTAAAACACTTCAAATGTTGGAAATAAAGTTTAAATTCGAGATCATTTGTACCTATTTATAATAGGTCATGTATTTATTTATTTATTTCAATACAACGAAATCGATTTTATAATAGGTTCACAAAATAGTTAATATGTTGTTTTATTTTTATAGGGTCAATAAAAAATTGTTACAATCTGAAAAAAGTCCTATAAACTTATTGTAACACTTTTAAATAGACAATTTACTTTGTATTCCTATAACATTGAGGGGCTGTTTGTTTGCCTCTTAATGTAACCATTCAGAGGTAACCTCTTAATCGCGCAGAGGCATTATGTGTTTGGCAAAAAAAATGGCACCTTTGAATGGTGACAAATAGCTCTGTACCATTTTGCATATAGGGTAATGGTGTGTATAGCGTAATGAATGCCTAAGCACCACAGGCCTAGTCCAAGTATAAACTAGACGTGCGTTCGCCAACTCAAGTAATAATGTGGTAAGCCCACGTATCGTTCCACAGGGATCGGCGGTTCCAAGATTTAGAGAATTTGTCCTTTAGTCCGGTACAAAGTTTTATAAAGGTTGATTTGATTTGTTTGGTGAATTAACAGGATATTTAAATAACAGAAAATTAAATGACAGGTAAATAAAGACAAGTAAAATGACAGATATGAAATGACAAGTATATAAATGACAGGTAAATAGAGGATGTAAATAATAATGAGAAAAAGATGGGTACGGGTGCAAGCTTTTGCCCAAGAGACCGTTTGACAAAATTTGGTTACGTGACCGGTTCGTAAATAACTCCTAAACAACTTTCTCCTCTCGAAGCTCCATTATAAAGGTTTACAAACTAGTTTTATTACAAAGTTTTCACAATTAATATTTCCCAATTTGTTAACTTTACCAAGTGGACCTTATAGATCCTAGCTTGGTCCAACAAAAGAAGATGCCCGAATCTCTTCGTGACACCCGCTTGAGGACACTTTTTGCCTTGGTTCACTTATGCAACGACCCGAATCTCTTCGTGATCATTAAAGGTTCTCTCAAACTCTTTTTGCATCACTCAAGCCGTGTTTCGAACCCGCCCCTCTCGAGGTCTTAGGTCTAACATGAACACTTACAAGTGATCAGCTTGTCCGCGTTGAGATAACGTCCCGACTTAGAATGACCAAACGAGAAAATATTAAAAGATAAAAACACCAAAAATGTCACATTTAGGCCTCTCGGGCTTTGCTCGCACCCACACCCAAGGATGGGGTTTAGCTACTGCCCATACCAGAAAACAGAAGGTAAAAGATGTTGAAACTAAACTGCATTTGATTTAAAAACAGAAGGCTGTGTTAAGCAGTCGCCTCTGAGGCTACAGAACACTAAAGTAACAGTGCAGAATGTAAATTTGCAGAAAATTAAACTACTCTAAGTTACAAACTAAAATTCTAAGATAGATATTGAAGTGAAACTGGAGAGAACTTGTTGAACTCGAATTCTAAGTGTGTATCCTTCAAGCTCCTTTTATACTAGGAAAATGGTGGTCTTTGTCCAAGGGTTTAATAACCTTTTGCTTTTTGCCATTTTTTAATTCATTTCACCACTTCCTAGTTTCTCCTCCTTTTGGTAGCTGTTACTTTATTGTCTCCCATGCCTCCCATGCTGAGTTGACTTCTCCCATTAAAATATTCTGAAAATTCTTTCAAGAACCTGCACATACAGACTTTGCACTGTGGTGACATCCCACATTATCACAATTACGTCAAAACACGACTTTTTAGCTATTTCCTGCCTTAATGGGTAAATAAGACCAACAAGAGAGTTCATGCTTTAAATGGGTGTTTCGAGAGGGGTTAGATGAGAAAAATGGTGTTTAAAAGGTAAAAATAACACGAGAAATACGAGGGTTATCAGGTAAAGGCATAAGGTTCAGAGGTTATCTCTTTCCACATATGCCCTTCTATTAATTTTACCAGATCTTTCTCCCATAGCTTCCAAGGGCTTCACATCCATCTCCACCACCCACAGTTGTTGTCGTCTCCAGCCATCTCCCCCGACGTTCTCTCCGGTGACCACTCAGGTAACACTTGAATTTTGTTTCTCCGACCAGCTAGATCGATAGCATCCAAGAGCTTCACATCCATCTCCACCCACGATTTCTCCGGCCATCGATTTCTGCTTCTCCACGCCATTCACCTCATCTCATCCCAAGAGTTCCACGACAATCTCCACTATTGCTGCCTTCCTTGACTTTCCAAATCTTTGGGGTGAAATCGAGTGTGAAACCCATCAATTTTAGGTTTTTCCTTTTTGTAAACAGATTAATTAACTTCTCAGATCTGTGGAAACTTCTGCTTCCTTTTGTTGTTATTATCCCACTAATATGTTTATGAAGAATTTTGTTTCAATTTGATGGATTTTTTTGTTGATGAAAGAACTACCCACAACAACTTGCTGTTGTTTCTGGAGCTTGATTTCACTTGAGTAAAAGAAAATGGTTTATTGGATAAATGATAAATAAAATATATGAATATTTTAGTGAGGGTTAAAATGGTAATTTGTTGTCATTCAGAATTTTCATACAGAACAGTTACCAAACAATCATGTTTCATTTTACACTACATCATACAGAGCCTCTTAACCATTCTGACCTCTCAACCATTCAGCATCAAACCATTCAGCAACTACCAAACAGCCCCTGAGTCTTGTAATTGAACATTTGTAACGTCCTATAAACCCATTTTTTTTACAAAATACTTGCTTCAATCTTAAAGTAACACATCTAATAAGGGGTTGTTTGGTAGTTGTTGAATGGTTTGATGCTGGATGATTAAGTGGTCGGAATGATAAAGAGACTCTTATGATATAGTGCAAAATGAAATGAGGTGGTTAGGTAATTGTTGAGAATGAAATCAAGGCTTTGAATGGTTAATAGACACCCGATTTGCAAAATCATTTAGAGGGTTTTGGAACTATTAAGAGGCAATTCATTTTATTGCCAAACAAGAGTTTCCTCTTAATTAATGATTCAAATATTGCCTCTTCATGGAACTGTTTAAGAGGTAAAGAAACAACCCCTAAGATAAAATTTCAATTTACATAAGCAATCAATAAAAGATCCAAATCCTCCACTTTAATTTACTTCTATAGGTACGATATGAATGAATAAGACGGGTCGCATTTACGACATGGGAATGTGATCATGAGAGCATATAACACCAAAATGAAATATATAATCGCAAAATATCATAAAATACTTCATTTATTTAAGCAAGATGTGTGTATGGTCAACGACCATCACCAAACTAATGTGGACAAATGGGACAACTAATGCCACATAATGAACATGTATCACGAAGAATTTGATAGTTTGGTGGCAAAAATTCAGGCTCATGGATGTTGATGTATTCGCAAAAGCAATCTTGATGCTTTCCTAATTCGTCGCAACAAGCTGGAGTTAGTGATCCTTCTTTACGTAGGTATGGATAGCAACTGTTTATTTCTTGCGCTGCTCTACAATTTTGTGCAAGTGCGTTGCTCATAAGAAACACTAACATTGTTGCAAAAAGAAGGACGAAACCGAAAGTTGTGTTCTTCATTGTATATTTCTTACAACAATCAAGAAGATAGAAAAAATTGTGTAAATAGTATGTTTGATTATGCTTGATGGCTTTAGAGTACGTATAAAAGAAAAGATTTGATTGTTATTTATAGGCATTTTGATGAAAACGTAGGCATAAAATTTAATGAGGTAATTAATGTTTAATTACAACAAGGTATAGAGGTTTTGTGTTTATGTCATTTATTTTGGAGTTTTATTTAAACCCAAAAAACGTCATACTTTTATACCTAACACGTTCAGCCCCTTTATTATAATAGTTATCTTAATATGTCACTAATTTGGGGTGTTAAACTATCCCTAGAGATGGGGTTATGTTTACTTTGATAATTAGAGATTCACTATGTTTTGAAGCAAAAAACTAGAAAGGAGAAAGAAAGGGGGAAATTTTACTATAGTTTTGATTTGTATATTTTTGATAAATTCTGTTTATATATAAAGATTAGATACGCGTTCATGCGCGTTGGAGCACAAAATCTTCTTGAATTTAACACCGATAACTCGAAAGAATAATATCGTTTCATGTTCAACTTTATTTCTTATCGTACAATGCCAAATTTATAGTTGTGTGTACGTTTTTCGCATATCAAATGTATAAAATTAAAGGTCAAACTTGACACAACCACTTGGATTTAACTGATTGCATCCTCCAAAAAGATTTGGCTTGGAACGTCATAAACACAAATGCATCTCATTTTGGTTCGATTGAAGGTGAGATACGTGGAAAATTAGATCTGAACTTTACTTTTTTTTACTGCTAGATAGTGGGTCTACAAACTCATAACATTTGAGCCCATTTTGAAGGTTATATTTTGATGATTATAAATTTAAAATGGTATCGTCGAGACGTTTATAATGATATATTTGTCTAAAAGAAAAACAAAAATCTTAATACATTTTAGTTCATATCATTATATATAAAAATAATTTATCAAACTTTTTTCCTACTTTCCAACTTATACACACACATATATACACATACTTACACACACATTCCCACTTCCAAGTTTTACTCTTCTTTTCTTTTGGTGGACATGGATTTTCTTGAAACTATTTTCGTTTCGGTAGATGGCAAGTCACATTTTACGTGAATTGATCAAAGTACCTTTATGCATGAGACAAATTAAAATGAGGGCAGTTAAAGAAAATACAATCCTGAACTCCCAACTAGTAAAGCGAGACTTGTAGCTAGTACCTTCTTTTTTGGTTGCTGGTACAAAGTTAGCTAGGTCCATTTTCTTGAATGTTGTCATGATCACCCACACAACATTGACAAATAGGTTAGTTGAACTATGAAGGTTGTTTTTCCCTATGGAGAGACAACCCACAAGATGTGGTTTTCATGCCACATAGTGTATCTCATGTGAACTAAACATACCTCGAGGTGCTACTGCGAAATTAGGGGACCTTCTCTAGAATAAGATACGTAATTGAGAGTTAGAGCTAGCCTTTTATGGGGAATCAATGCTTTGAGCAAATAGACCTTTCGTATGACTGACTTGGATGGAACATAGTGGATGTTAAATGAAAGGACGAAAATCAAACAAAATGGATACTTTAATGAAAGTTTTTATAATAAGTGAATTATAGGGACTAAAGCTAAAAATAACACATAGAATACCCCTGCAAAACTTCAATTTCCTCATTCCATCCTCTCAGATCTAACTTTCGAGAAAAACCCTAATTTCGTCTCCAAATGTCGAATTCAATGGCGTTCGCTTCAGCATCGAAGATTACGAGCTCTGTTGGAGATGATACTACTTGCTATGATGTCTTTTTGAGCTTTAGATTTGAAGATACTGATAACGATGAAATCGATAGAGATGAAGAGCTAAAGCCTGAAATCGAGAGAGCAATCAAAGCATCCAAAGGCTTCAATAATTGTCTTGTCACAGAATTATGCTTCTTCCACATGGTGTCTTGACGAGCTTTGGTTGATCCTTGACCAAATTGGGAGCACAACCATTTTGTTCTTCGGGGTTTTTATCATGTCGATCCTTCCGATGTTAGAAAGCAAGAAGAAACTTTGAAGATAGAAGTGAAAACAGTTGCGAAGTCGACACATGATAACGTGGAACGGTGGAAGGTAGCTCTTACAGAGGTTGCTAATTTGACAGGCTGTGTTCTCTCTGGGTATGGGTTCTCTTATTCACTCCTACTTATATTTTAATTGATGATACTGTAAGCTAATAATGTTGATGATTGCTGGTGCTATTTTCTATGACTTGGGGTGAATTTTTGTGGATAAATGTCACAGATTATGCCTGCTAATGAGCATAAATGTTGATAAGTGTGGAATATTTATATCGGAAGTTTATTCTACGACTGTGTTTGGCAAACTAGCGGATAAGCTAGCCGGTAGCCTGGTAGCAGATAAGCTAGCCGGTAGCGGATAAGCTAGCTATTGTTAGATAAGCGGAGTAGTAGTTGATAAGCTAGCTTATCAATAAATTATGTTTGATAAAGACTAGCAATTATGTTTGATAAAGACTACCAGGGATGGAGGCAAAACATTTTTTAAACGGTGGCAGCATACAATAACATATTTGGTTGATTTCGAGATTTTGTTTTTCAATTTTTTGGTTCATGTCAAGAGATTTTTTAAGTTATTTTTTGTTGATTTTGTTAGACTTTTTTGATTTTTTTGTAGGATCGAAAGAATTATTTGGGTTTTTTGATTGATTTCAAGAGAATTTTTTGACCTTTTGGTTGATTTCAAGAGAAATTTTTGATTTTTTTAGTTGATTTTGAGATAAACTTTTGGGTTTTTAGTTGATTGTGAGAGAAATATTAAGTTTTTTGGTTGATTTTGAAAGATTTTTTGGGTTTTTGATGCACCCCTTTAAGTTTAAAAAATAATACGGTGGCACCCTCCAAAATAATACAGTTGCACCTTTACACAATTTTTTTTACCTCTTGGCGAACGAAATACACGGTGGCAGTGCCACCGTGTGAACCACAGTAGCTCCCTCCCTGAAAACTAGTTTATGGATATCAGGATATGTAAATGACCAAAAAGGGTATCTTGAGACTTGGGGTATAATAGTTAATATTAATAAGGGTATAATTGGAGAAAACTACAAAAGCTTCCGAAACGCTACTCCAACTAGCGTTTCAATAATCTAACTTATAAGCTAGCTTATGGTCCATCCAAACATGCACTAGCTTATAAGTGGACAAAAAAGTAGGAAATATGATTGGGAAAGCAAATATGTGATCAGTCTTTATTTTAAAAATGTAATTGGAAAGAAGGATTATAACAAATGATGGTTTTCGGTCACTTGGTTGATTGCTTCTTGATAGATCATGTTTATGTAATAAAAAAACAACCATCTGTTTAGTAAATATGATTGACAAAGTAAATATGTGATAAGTCTTGTCTTTTTTGACTTTTTGTGTGTGGATACAATTGCTACCAACTATGTGTTTTAATTTCTCTACCATACCTCTGTATGGACTTTGATGTATATTATGATGACAAAATTATTGATATCTGTTTTATTAAGATTAATTACATATTTACAAATGCATTTTATTGAAAAATCTTCTATGCACTTTGTAATTCTTTGGCCATATTTGAAATGTATTATGGTTACTTTGGATATTCTAATAGGATTAAAAGGGAAATTAATGTTTATTATTTAAAGGATTTCTATTTTGTTTTATTAAAGAATCTCTTAATTTCTTACACTAAACTTACCTTGTGTTGTTACAGGCCCGAAACGAAGTTTTTGAAGGAAATTGTTGATACGATTTACAAAGAACTAGATTGTAAAGAAGTTCATCTTCCACCCAATCTAACAAGGATGGACACTCGATATGAGGAGATCACATCGTGGTTATCTCAATCAAATCTCGAGTATTTAGCAATTTGCGGCATGGGAGGGAGTGGCAAAACAACGTTGGCCAAGTACATTTACAATTCAAATTGGAAAAAATTTGAAAACACGAGTTTTGTTGAAAACATTGGTAGGAGATGTAAGAATCACATGATTTGCTTGAACTACAAAAACAACTTCTCAAAGATATTTTAGGGGGTAGAAAGAGAAAAATATTTAGTGTTTCTCAAGGTATGTGTAAGATTGAGGAGGCCTTACAAATGAAAAGAACGCTTATTGTTCTTGATGACATTGTTAACATGTGAAAAAAATATTGGAACCCAATTACTCTGTAGTATCTGGGATCAAAACCCTAACCAACAGATGCCCTCTTTCTGTTTCACCTAACAATAAATTGATGATGCATTGATTGCTTCAAGAGATGGGAAGAAATATAGTCCGTCAAGAATCATTCAAGCATCCTGTGGCACGTAGCAGAGTTTGGCGTAATGTCGATTTTATAAATTAAATATTGAAGTGAAGGTAAATGGTCTTATGTGTATGTTTAAGCCTCATTCATCTAATTTACTCATCAATTTCTTCATTAGAGTTTTAACTAAATCTTGCACTTGACAGCTCAAAGGTCAGCATCATCAGATAAGTAAAATAAAATATTGAGTATTTTTTTTTTTTTCTTTAGATTAGATCATAAAGGTTAATTTTATCATATTTTGTGTTTTATGTTTTTATTATAAGAATTGAAAGCATTGTTTATTTGAAATTTTTTAATAAAAGGTAATTTGTAATTTACTTGATATTAAAAAGATAAAGCGGAATTTGTTTACTGTTAAAATGTTTTGTATGTACATGTACAAACAGAGGAATGTCGACAAAAATAATCCCGACATGCCGGAAGTTCTTCTTGACAGTGCAATGTGACAGTGAAAACTATAACTTGACCGTTTATTGTTACCGTGGAAATTTGGTGCATTCGTTTCTAGTAGATGTATGCTTATAACTCTCTTCATGCTAAATTTGCAGTCATCGGACCTCAAGACAGATGCACTTCAAGATATGGATAAACTAAAATTGCTCCAGCTGAATTTTGTGGAACTTATAGGATCCCATGAGAATTTTTCAGAAGATTTAAGATGGCTTTGTTGGTTTGGATTCCATTTAATATCGGCTTTATACATCCTGATGTCAAGAGCTCAAATATTTTGTTAGATGAAAGTTGGGTAGCCAAAATTTCAGACTTCAGGTTGTCCAAAGTAAGCCCAACAAATCAAACATCAATTGTGAAAGACATTGTTGGGTATCGTGATCCTGATTATTACACAACTTGAAAGCTAACAAGGAAGTCTGATGCACATGCTTTTGGGGTGGTATTGTTGGAAGGAGTTTGTTCGAATGGTAGAGAGATGTTTGCACATGGATCAAAACAACGCCCTACCATGGCAGGAGTTGTTTTGAGTCTTGAGTCTATACTGATGTTACAGGTAGACTTCAATAAAGGTGGCAAAACAATATTCGATAGAATGGTTGATATGCTTCCCCTCAACGCTGGTATTTCAAGCTCCTCTTTAGATTTGCGTGCATCTATTATCATAACATAAATGAAAATACAAAAATGACATCTCCCGGCATGCATGCATGCATCTTTTAAATGAGAGATGTTTACCTTGTTTTTTTTTTATTAACAGGTGTGAGAGCACTGATGAATCTAAGGCCTAAGATGCACGAGAGCACAGGGAAGATGCCATCAACAAGGCACCCTTGGAGGCTGGACACCGCCAAGAACCTTGACCAAAACCATCAAAGACGTCAACCACTACAACCCTGTCAATGAGTTCAGACGTCAAGTTTAACCAGAAGGTTGAAGACGAAGAGTTTAACGAGAAGGTTGAAGCATTTATAAAGAAGTTTAACGATGAATTGAGAGCTCAAAGGCTAGGTAGGTCTCAACCTGAATAGCATTTTATGTAAATAACTTGCATATATATATTTCAAAGATGTTGACGGAATGTGACCCTTCAAGTTGGTTCATTTTTTGCATATTGCATACCTACAGTAGCAGTATTATGATCTTCACAATACTTGATGCCCATAGCATACCCGCTTTTGGGTGAGAGAGAAGGTTTTGAAGTGTGTTGTTAGGTTGGATCGACAAGGAAACATTTACGGATTTACCAAATGCTTACCAGGTAAGTTCTTGCCAACAAGAGTCACCACTTTCACTTACCTTATCGGGTAACATTCTCGGCCATCAAAATGGATGTTGGTAAAGTAGGAGTCTTCTCTGTCAACTTACTTGGTAAGATTCTCGGTACGTGCTTGTTAGGAGGGTTGGCTCATCCAAGTACTATTAGTCTCTTAGAATACGCCGATGATAAGATGAATGTTGGAACGTGGATTGATGTAGAAATAAACATGAAACCTTGTTTTATATAGGGGCCAAGAAACTAAAGAGTCGTTTACCTAATGCTTATCAAGGTAGTGCTATGGGTTATTTACCTTACTTGACCTACATGGCAAGGATCATGTATCTTACCCAGTAAGAGTTGATTGAGAGTCTTTTGGGTCGTTTACCAATATCAGTTACTCTATAAACTGAGCATGATAAGGACTTAGAAACTTACACGGTAAGAGATGAGACTAGGGGAGGAGTTACCCAATAAGTGTGAGAGGCGACTCTTACCCGGGCTTAAAATGCTTATCAACAATCCGTTTTCATGGCAAAAGATGTTACATGGTAAGGTAAACGAATGTGAATCTTTTGCTGGTAAGCACTTACTTGGTAAGAGCTTGGTAAACGACCCCTTACTCTGTGAGTGGGGGTGATGATTCTTACGAGGTTAGTGCTTACCGGATAGATTATTGTATAAGAAGCTGTCTTGATTACTAGAATCTCATCCGATAAAGCAAATGAGAGTTTAGACTTTCCTGTGTAAGTGCTTATTATTGGGTAAGCACATGCATATCAATATAGTGGTCAAGAAATGGGCCTTTAGATTCAAGGGGTCTCTTAGACCTGAATATGGAATTTTGGCTCTACACGATATGCATATTAACATAGCGTAGAAATTCTCAAGATTCTTTCGGTTTTCCTATCATGTTTCATCACCAAAACATCGTTTGATTTACGAGATTAAACAATACATACTAATTAATTTGTTTTACATTTTCTTACGTTTTTATTTTCCATTTTACACACTTACCATATTAAAAATGGAACAAATGTTATTGGTTTGATGATTCCACCATCGAGCGAAACTATAAAATTTACATTGTGTGATGTAGGATAAAACTGAACATGAGATAAGATTATTCTTTTGGGTTGTCAGCTTTAGTACAATAGTTTTGCGCTGTGTCGCAAGCTCCACTACAACAAAATGAGTTTATAGGACGACTAAAATAAAAAAAAAGCGTGCTAATATAGTGTTTTATAGGACGCTAGTTTATAGGACCAAACACAAAAGTGTCATATCTAAAAGTGTTACAATAAGTTTTATAGGATGCTTTTGGACCTCGTAACAAGTTTTTAGGACATTTCCAAATCAAAGTGTCGTATTACCTTTAAAAAAAATCTTTTAAAAACAATTTGTAACAATTTTAGATATTGTGTGTTTGGTCCTATGAACTAGTGTCTTGTAAAATATTCTATTAGAACAGTTTTTTATTTTAGACGTCCTATAAACTCAATTTTACCGTAGTGGTCGTATCTAGTTATAGTAAAAAAAAAAACAAATACTTTAATTTACAAAATAATAGGTCCCATTGATGTTGATTTGCCAAAAGAACAACTATCAAAAGTTTTTAAACATGAAAAAGTCTATGAAAGAATATGTGGTATGGGTGCAAGCTTATCCCCTTATGTGCATCTTTCAACCCTGCTAGTTGACCAACTATGTGAAGAATCTGTACATGTATTTCAATTTTCAACATCCAGGAAGGACAACAACAACTACCAAAAGTAATGTTACCTGTATCCCCAAAGGTAACCGAGACCTCATTCTTGGCGCCGGACAAAATATGCCAACGATTCTCACCCGATGATATCCGATCGGCAACTCAAAACTTCGATGACTCGCTGGTTGTTGGCCGTGGGGGATTCGGTAAGGTCTATAAAGGATCCATCGGGGATACTGTTGTTGCGATCAAGATATCGAATTCCATGTCCAATCAAGGAGCTGTAGAGTTTCAGGCTGAAGTTGAGATGCTTTCTAGGATTCGACACTGTAATCTGGTATCTTTGATCGGATACTCTTACAAGGGGAAAGAGATGGCACTTGTTTATGAATATATGCCGCAGGGGACCCTTGAGGACCATCTTTACAAAGATGGTTCTCGTCTATCATGGTTGCAACTGCTCAAAATATGCAAAGGAG
Organism: Centaurea solstitialis; assembly: GCA_030169165.1. Lineage (NCBI taxonomy): Eukaryota > Viridiplantae > Streptophyta > Magnoliopsida > Asterales > Asteraceae > Centaurea > Centaurea solstitialis. The sequence goes on along the minus strand of CM058043.1, from coordinate 7,511,543 downwards.
CTGCCCGTGGACTGGACTACCTTCACACAGGCACAGGCACTCAACACGGGATCATACACCGTGATGTAAAGAGCTCCAACGTTCTATTGGATATGAATTTTGCAGCAAAGATTTCTGACTTTGGGATCGCGAAGATAGGTCCTACGAACCAGACACGTACGCATGTCAGCACTCTGGTTAAAGGCACATTCGGGTATATGGATCCACGTTATGTCTATACAGGCAACTTGACAACCAAATCAGATGTATATTCTTTTGGAGTTCTATTGCTTGAAGTGTTATGTGGGAGGCCAGCAGTTGATACAAGACTTGATGAAGAGCAAATGGGTTTAGCACCATGGGCTCAAGACTGTATTAAAAAAGGAAAACTTAACAATATTATTGATTCTAGACTCAGAGGGCAAATCTCTAGCAACTGTCTGAAAGACTTTGCACGTATTGCTTGTCGTTGCTTAGATAACAATCCAAATCAGCGACCTACAATGGCTGACATCATTGGCAAGCTTGATGTCATACTCTCGTTACAAGAGAGACTAGATTCTTCAGTAACAGAAGGGAAACTCATTGACAAAGTCCAGTGGTTTTTTGGTGCTAAAGTTGAGTCAAAAGCCAGCAATTTGATGGCATCTCGTCCATCTGGCAGTGAAGGTGAACCAAATGGGAAAGAAAGCAACAAAGTAAAGAATGCAATAATTAAAACAGGAAAAGCTAAAGTTGATTACGGCCAGAAGGACCACGTCATTGAAACATCAGACACTGAAGGGACTAGCGAACCGAGTGACAAATCAGGTAAATAACATATGTGTTAACATAAAAAGATCGAGTTTGAGTTAATACGATATAAGACTGGGAAGTAATATGAAGCTAATGTTACAATCCTAGAACCATATATGGAAAAGGCCTCAAGATAGCTTTGAACACTCGCGACTCACGGTGTAATATATTTTCATTATAACAATGATAATCAAGCTAACATCGTCTTTTGGTGTCTTAAACAGGTAAGGTAACATCTTCTTTAGTTGCACCTAGCTCCGAAAGTGGTTTGAGTGGAACAGATAGAAATTTGAAGGCTTTTAGTTATAATGTTATAAAAATGGCTACTAGGAATTTTAGGCCTGATAAAGTTCTAGGAGAAGGTAATATTGGTTTAGTTTTCAAAGGGTGGTTTGATGAGGAGTCTCTTGAAGCCACCAAGGCTGGTACAGGAACTGTTTTTGCTGTAAAGGCATTAAAGAAAGAAAGTCCTCAAAATGATAAAGAATGGTTGGTAAGTATGGAGTGTTTGCTCTTCTTACTTGATTGATTGGATTAAAGTTATATTCATGGACAATGATATTTCCACATCGAGGGTGTTTGGGATTCCATTTTGAGTTCAAAAGTGCTTTTTACCAAAAGTGCTTATTGACTTATGGCGGTGGGGAAAAGGAGTTTTTAAAAAGGTGTTTGGATTAGCTTTTTGAGATGGTGAAGCTAATAAGTCAATAAGTTGTTTTTAAAAAAGTGTTTGGCTTTGCTTATATGTGTAAAATGACCAAAATGGAGTTTGCTTCCTTGTCAAAATGGAGTTTCAAAACAAAAAGTCAGGTTTTTGCTACTTCTCAAAAATTCCGTTTACTTCCTTATCAAAATGGAGTTTCAAAATGTCCTTTTAGATTGCCAAACATCTTTTTAACTTATTGACTTCTTGAAGAAGTCAATAAGTTAAAAAGGAGTTTTATAATGGAATCCCAAACACCCTAGAATTACTTATTCCACATCAGTTTTTATAAATTTACTTTTCTACCCTTTTTTTTCCATTATTCTAGAGAGAGGATATGGTAGCTTCTTTCCATCCACGGTAGAGAGAGAAATATCCTCACCCGATTTAATTTTTTTTTGTACTGTCCAACACTTCTTTTTTCTCACTCCATTTGAAAAAATGGCTATTCCGACGGCTGCGAACAAAACCAACGACGCCTATTTCCGAGAAGATGAATCAATGTCGACCAAAATCGGCGACCACAACGGTGAATCCGACGACCACAGCGGCGATTCCGACGAACGCAGCGGAGATCCCGGCGACCACAGCGGCAATTCCGGCTACCACATCGGCGATTCCGGCGACCAAAACGGCCATACCGACGACCACAACGGGGATTCCGACGAACACATCGGCGACCACAGCGGCGATTACGACGAACACAACAGCGATTACGACGACGACATCGGCGATTTCGGCGACCACAACGGCGATTCCGGTGACCACAGCAGCGATCCGACGAACACAGTGATTAAGACGGCCACAACGGCGATTCCAGCGACAACAATGGTGATTATGGCAACCACAAGAGTGATTCCGGCGACAATAATAGTGATTATTCAATTAATAGGGTGAGACTAATCATTTTGATGGATGAAAGGAGACTAAGAGTTTCTCTTTCTCATTTAATTTAATTTAGCAGTGGAACTAAATTAGCAGAGGAAAGAAAAAAAAGGGTAAAGAGGTAAATTTACAAAAGTTTCCGTGGAATTAGTAACTATAATCCGTGGAAGTATCATTGCCCTATATTCATTAATTCTTAAGCACAAAGTGTTCTTTAAAAGTTGATATTCTCATTATGAGTATGTTAAGTTGGCTTCATTTTCTAACATTCTTGCAGGCTGGAATTAATCATTTAAGTATGCTAAATCATCCGAATCTTGTAAGGTTAATTGGTTACTGCCTAGAGGACAATCAGAGACTCCTCGTATATGATTTCATTCCTCGAGGCAGCCTGGCACACCACCTATTCAGAAGTGAGTTGTTGCATTATAAATTACATCCAAATATGTTGAATCTTAGGGGTTGTTGATTAAACACTTACCTGTTATGTGCTTATCCGGCCATTTACCAAAATGATAAAAGCCAAGTATCATACCCGGTAAGAACGATGATAAGGATGGAGAGTCTTACCAGGTAAGTGCATACGGGTAAGTTGTTGCATACGAAAAAGTAAAGGACCATTTACCAGACGCTTACACGGGTAAGCGTTTACCAAGTCAAATCATGTTACTGGATGAATATGGAAATGACCAAGAATCTTACCCCAGTTAGAATTTAGCAAGAAAATTATAGCATATGATACCGTTTTTGTGGACTGAAATCTGGTAAGTAAGCGATAGTGTATTTTACCGTTAAGCAATTACTCGGGTAATTAAGTGTTTGGTAAACGACCCCTAAATTAGAGTGTTAATGCAGTTCTCGGGCCAGCGTTTGGATAAATGGCCCCACATTGTTTACTACTTACCCATCTGACTTGATACTTTATTAAAGGGGCTCCGGACATTGCACCTCTCCCTTGGAAACTACGAACGAAGATCGTTCTTGGTGCTGCAAAGGGGCTTGCCTACATTCACAATAAAGAACCAAAAATGATGTGTTTTGATATCAACTCGCATTGTATCTTGGTGGATTCCGTATGTGTATCAATCAATGTAAAGTATTTCCATATGAATAACTACTGCATTAATTCGCTTTCTCACACGAATCCTTCTCTTCTCTTTACCCTCAGGATTACAACGCAAAACTTTCTAATCGCTTGTGGGGAATGCACGAGCCATTAGCTCCTGAATATCATGGCAATGTATTATGTGTGGATGAAATGGACGATGTAGACGTTCCCACAGGTAATTAAGCTAAACCATAAATACATATATGGGACTGACCAGATAGAGTCAACATTTTACCCCTATATATCTTCAATTCTATTTTTCATATCAAAAAAATAGATTGTGTTACTTAATTACTATATATTATCAATCTTTTTCATTGAAATATGTATGAGATATATATTAAAAACCAATTATAATGTGTATTGACACTATAAATCTCTCCTTCTGTGAATTAAAGATTTAGTTTTGATTACATTATTCAAAAACCTTCCTAATACAACAAAGTAGCAAGTAATCATAATCAGTTTTATGATAAATGACATAAATTTGATATTTTTGGGCAAAAATGTAATATATAGTTACAAGTCTCTACAATATCTCTTATACAAAAGGAATATCTCCTATACAAAGGGAAGAGATATTGACATTAATTCAAATATTTACAAGATATGATCGTAATCTATTAAAAAGTCTTTATTTAACAGCATATAGTTTCTCAACCTTTGATCTTTGAAAATGGTGGTATCTTGTGAAGGTTGTTCAACCCCAAGAGAAGAAATATACAACTTTGGTGTGGTTCTTCTAGAAGTCTTCACAGGGGAGCAGATATTTCACCACGACCGTCCGCCCAGCTGTGAGCGAGTGCAAGTTAATCATTATAGGCCTCTTTTAGACAACAAAGAAGAAATCAAGAGAATCATTGATGATGGTGTTAGGTTTAACCTAACAGATCGTTTAGACGGGGAGTATGCAACAAGTGTAGCAGTAAGATTTGCTATGATTGCGAAGAGATGCCTTTCAAACTGGACAACTGCTGACAAGGTAGTGCAAGCATTGGAAGCACTTCAAGATATCTAGAAAACTGCCTAACTCCAACTGGTCAAAAAGAGTCTTATCCAAAGTACTTGAACCACAACCTCTAGCCCATATTGTTCAAAAGAGTTGATAACATTGTAATAAGATATCTCACGTTTCTTAAGGACATCGTACGATGTTATGTACGATGGTTCATTACTTTCGAGCAATGCTTTGAGTTTTTTTTTCGGACCTTATCTTAATACAAGACTCCTACTTCCAAGGATATCGTATGTATTTCTATCGTCGTCGGGTGTTTAAAATTTTACCCAAACACAGGTTCGGATTTTGATTGGATGAAATCCAACCGTGTGCACCTCTAGTGAAAAGTACAAGGCTAATAAAAGGCTATGTATAAATCACTAAGAAAATCAATTCAAAATGCATATATAATCTTATATAGATAATCTCCAACTACAATTCACATATCTTCAAACAAATTATTTTTTAGTGAATAATGTCAAAAACATAACAGTTTGCAAAAACATTCAACCCAAGTATATTTAGTTAAAAACGTTGCTCCCTCAAAATTCTAAACCAACGATATAAAATTTGTAAACGAAAAGGAATCCATCCATGTATCGTAAGCGTTAGAAAAAGTTAAGCATTCGATCATCAAATACTTGATCCTAACAACAATACACACCTATCTCTAGTCTCCTATTTAATTTTTGACAGGAAGTTCCGGGTTTCCAGACTCATCTCCGTTGGCACCTTCCATAACCTCTGCAAGTTTTGGCTGCTGAATTACGTTAGCAGGTTCTCCGACTTCAGTCTCTGTGGTCATAGATTCCTCGGCTTTAGTCTCTATTGCCTTGAGTCCCACCTGTATGGGGCTCATCTGGTTGTACTTCATGCAATTCAGATGGTACTTCGACTGAAGGGTCAGACACCATGGGTTCTTCTTTCTGTGGCTCAGCTACCTTGGGTTCCATTGGTGCAACTACTGATACTTCAATTGAAGGACCAGGGATTATGGTATTCAGGTTGAGACCTAACTAGTCTTTGATCTCTTCAATTCATCGTTCAACTTCTTTATAAAAGCTTCAACCTTCTCGTTGATCTCGTCGTCTTGTACCTTCTCATCAAACTCGTTGTCTTCTACCTTCTCGTCGTCTGAACTCATTGACAGGGTTGTAGAGGTTGACGTCTTTGATGGGATTTGGTCAAGGTTCTTGACGGTGTCCTGCCTCCAAGTCCGCCTCGTTGATGGCATCTTCCCCGTGCTCTCCTGCATCTTAGGCCTTAGTTTCATCAGTGCTCTCACACCTGTTAAAAAACAAAGAAAGCAGGGTAAACATCTCTCGTTTAAAAGATGCATGCATGCCGGGAGATGTCCTTTTTGTATTTTCATTTATGTTATGATAATAGATGCACACAAATCTAAAGAGGAGCTTGAAATACCAGCGTTGAGGGGAAGCATATCAACCATTCTATCGAATATTGTTTCGCCACCTATATTGAAGTCTTCTTGTAAGTCAGCATAGACTTGAGTCAGCATAGACTTGAGACTCAACACAACTTCTCCCATGGTAGGGCGTTGTTTTGGATCCATGTGCAAACATCTCTCTACCATTGGAACAAACTCCTTTAAACATTTTGGGGATACTTGATCCCTAACATCAGGATCAATATCATGCACTAATTGGCCTCCTTTGCTACATTCTTGAACCCATCTTGGTAAAGTCCTACTCTTCCGACACGATACTTCCAACAATACCACCCCAAAAGCATACACATCAGACTTCTTTGTTTTGTAATAATCAGGATCAAGAGATCCAACAATGCCTTTCACAATTTTGGACAACCTGAAGTCTGAAACTTTGGCTACCCAACTTTCATCTAACAAAATATTCGAACTCTTGACATCATGATGTATAATGCCAACCTGAGCCCGCGTCCCAACGTGAAGGTAGTTTAACCCTTGAGCGGCACCTATGCAAATTTTAAGTCGCTGAATCCAAGAAAGAGGGGCACGAAGTTTGTGGAGATGATCTTCAAGTGTTCCATTTGGCATATATTCATAGACAAGGATTATCTCTAGTTCATGATTACAGTAACCAATCAAAGACACAAGATTAGGATGCCTCAACTTAGAAAGCATCTCAACTTCGGTCAAAAACTCCGCTGCTCTTTGATTGGACATGGAATCCAAGCGTTTAATGGCAGCAACAACACGACTTGATCCATTGATAACAATACCTTTGTACACTTTTCCGAATCCCCCATGCCCAATCACTGATGATTCGTCAAAGTCATTAGTTGCTAGCTGAATCTCAGGAAATTCAAAGCGACGACATAGTTGTGATCCTTGTAAGGAGGAGGGTTCAAAATCAATGTCCTTGCCATCACCAATAGGAAAGAGCATAATTATTAGTGAAGAACAAATATTGCTTGTAACAGTTGTATAACTACGAATAGTATGATACTAAAGATTAAAGGGTGAACCTACAAAATGATAATCTTCCTCCATGAAAAACAGAGTTGGAGCCCATCACTGGACATGGCCATTTAATTTGTTTCATCATTTTCAATAAAACTACATCATGGTGTAAAACCGATATTTTAGTTTTTATAATTTCATTAATTAGCATCTTTAACGGTATCACTTACGTTTAATTAGATACTTTGTAATATAAAAGGGTTGTTAATTTTATTTGGTATTTTAGTTGACTAATGTCATGCTGTATAAACAAGCATGACCGGTTTTTGATCATTTATCTTTTTTAATTGTATTTTAGAACTCATTTCTTTTATCGTTTGTCAATTATATATCCAAACAAAAATGTTTCCATCCAAGATAATCAGCTAGAAGAATGTCATTTATAAAAATAACCATTAAATGCTTATTTATGTTGATAATTTGATATACATATTTTCTTTGAAGAACTTAGACACTAGTTTCATATCCATAGAGTGGTGGGCACATAATTAACTGATGATAGAGAACTAGAAGTCTACTTGCAAGCTTGATTAAATGTTGTTTATCGACAAATTCTGATTATCAAATGTCGTTAATTTCCTACATAGAGAATGCTTTTTGTTGTCTAATAAGTATAATGTTGAATTACCTGGCTACTTACGTCATCTGTAACCACCGATTTCAATTTCTCCTCATGTGAGGTTGAGGCAGACTCTGTAGTCTTATTAGAAACATGTGCTTTAGACATGCCCATAGTATCTACACTATAACCATCACCTTTATCCTGAATAAATCACAAGAGCAACAATAATAAAAATAAAATAAAAACAAAATCATGTTTTCCAGAGACATCAAGAACAATTTAGTCACGGGAAAACAAGTTATAAAGTGAAAATTCATTAACGAGGTATCAGGCATGCCAATAAGAAAAATAGAATGAGAAAACAAATCAATTCAACAAGTCTATTGTTTCCCAAAAATGATTTCTTGTGAAGAAAATATATTCCAAAGTGAAAGTTTATCGGTTTCCAATAGCTTTTTATATAAAAAATGTTATTCAATTACTCTGTTTCTCTATCCTTTTGTTTCGTATGAGGCTCCATTGTTTAGAAGGAGAGATCGATCCTTTTGTGAGGAGTGGATATCGATCAATTTTGTGTTTGTGTTTTGAATAAAAGATTTATTTATTTATTTATTTTTTTTTTTTTGGGGGGGGGGGGGGGGGGGGGGGGGGGGGGGGGGGGGGTACTCTAAATTTGACAAAGTTAATTATGAAATAATCTATTTCTCCCTTACTAAGCTTGATGTAAACTACATAGTTTCATAGACAAGGAATTCCTTAAATTATGGTTTTTGGTTGTAAATTTGTGAGTGGGAGAGAGTTCATTTCCTACAGAAGGAAACATAGACACTACTCTTTATCATCTACTACATTAATATTCAACTACCTTTGTTGCTGCATCACTGCTTTCAGATGTAGTCCCTGATTTCATTGCTTCCCCAAGTATGCTTGATGTGAACTCAGCCGTTTTATCTAATAAAGATGATTTAGACATCTCTGTGAGATTGTAAATTTCTTCCTGTAAAACGACAAACAACAGAGCCAAGTTGGCATATAACTCAATTAAATCATCAGTCAAAACCAAATTAACATTAAGTGCCAAAATACTAAACTAGATGTGACCTTTAGTTGTGTGATAATAACTCATGTAATACTCAAAGAAGAAGAAAAGAAGCAGTATTGCTATCAAACTTAAGAAGTATCATTACAAAAAGAAACAATGATGGGGATTTACGAATATAAAAATAGTAAGGTCTCATTCATCCTGTACTAACTGCAGTGCCTGATGCAAGACATTTTATTTAGGCCCTTTGTCTCATTCATGTAATAAGTCCATGCCACAAAAGAAAGCATATTTACCGCTCCAGGACCATGGATGATGCATCTAACAGTCTTCAACTCCGTAAATGATGGATTTGACTGCTTAGGTCGACCGGTCTTTCTCCATCCTCGAACCTCTGAAACAAATTGTAATCAGGGGAACTTTTATCAGTTTGCAGTATTTATTCAATTACGAAGGTCGAGAATTAGTAAGACAAGAGGAACATACCTGTATAGTCGACAGTATCACCAACTAAAATTCTAAACCAATCAGGAGTCAGTCTCTCAACCTCCATTAACTCAAAGAAATCACGGCGACAAAGATAGTATGCTCCTGTGCTTAGTTGAAATCCAGACAAATCTCCTCCAAGAACTTCTTCCCATCCCATGTTATTTTCCAAGGTTTCCTCAGCTACTTCATCATCAGTGTACACAAGGGTTACACCACATTCATGTACCTCCAATCCACCAAGCACGGCAATAGACACATTAACTGTATCTCCAATGTGTAACGTGCTTCCAATTGGCCAATAGCTCAACCATATACCAACTTCCCCATATCCAGGTTTACCAAAGACTTTGGGGTTGTACATCAAGTCCACACCATTATTTGTATGGATTTTTGCAAACCATGCCCAATCATTGCCCCATAATGTATATTTGAAAGATACGTTTAAACCCTTGAGCCTCCTATTCTTGGGACATGAAGGCACATAAAAGAACAAAGATGGTGATTCTGATATATACTCAGGCATTGCTTTTGAATCCTCTATATCTGGCAGAGATGTGCTCATTATATTGAATTCATACAGCATCTGTGCCACACAAGCAGCCAAGTTTAGTCATTTGTATATGATTAGTTAGTTACAGGTTGTAGGTCGATGTGTTTGTGTGTGCTGATGTGCATTGTATTTGAGAGAAGAATGGCAAACCTGGAGATCTGAACTTCTGCCTATGGTGAGCTCATCATCACCAACAAGTGAGACCTCGTGACTCTGATATTTCTTTAGCCACTTCAAATGCCCCAAATCAGTTTCATCGAGTTTGGCTACAGGTATCAATTTCATAAAGCCTTCGATTTCAGCTAAATTAACACAACCTTCGTAGCCAAACTCTTGCAACATGAATCGAGATGATTGGAAAGTTATTTTCTCCAGTGACGTACAGTAATACACATACAACTCTGCAAGTGTATTTGGCAGACGTAGAAGGCATTTAAGATTAGAGCAGAAACTCAAGTCAAGCACCCGAAGATTTATAAGATGATCGTAACAGGGCAAGAACTCAAATAAGCCATTGCTTAGGTTCAAGTACCGTAAAAAACGGTTGAACACTGAAACTTAGGGGAAAAGAATCAGTACATTCAAGATCGCAGTTGTTGAGGAATAACTGTTGTAATGAATGTGGGAAGGAAAAAGGAGGCTCTTCTGTGACTCCACCAGAACTAGAAGCTTTTAGCCCTACTAGCATCCTTTTTTGCTCCTCGCACAAGCTTTTACACCCTGTCAAGTTCAATTGAGCAAGACTCGTAAGGCCTCCGATTTCGCAAACACGAACTAGATTATGACAGTTCCAGAGAATGAAAGTCTCAAGATGAGGGATCCAAGAGATGTTGCGGATTTCGAATAGATTGTACGAGTCTTTAAGATTTAGAATCTTCAATGAGTGAAGAACCTGTTACAAAAGTGAGAAGATTTATTTAGCAGTAATGTATATCCACATAAAGACCACATTTTTTTTGAGAAGTTACAAAAGTGAGAAGCAAAATTTTTGACAATACATAAACGAGGATCTTGAATTCCCCTACCATGGGTGGGTCAAATACTTCCAAGTTGCTGTAGCTCATATCTATAGCCACCATGTTTCCCATATATAATCCAGAGGGTATGGATCTTAAATGGAATCCAAACCAACAAAGCCATCTTAAATCTTCTGAAAAATTCTCATGCGATCCTATAAGTTCCACAAAATTTAGTTGGAGCAATTTTAGTTTATCCATATCTTGAAGTGCATCTGTCTTGAGGTCTGATAACTGCAAAATTAGCATGAAGTGAGTTAGTAAGCATACATCATACCTAGAAATGAATGCACCAAAGTTTCCACGAGTAAACAATAAACGTGTCAAGTTATAGTTTTCATACCTCTTCAACATTTAATAATGTCAACAAAAGTTATATACTGGCATATGTGGCACTTATTTTATGTCATAGCAAATTCCTCTTCTAGATCCAAAAAACCTTTCTAACATAAACAAATTTCTAGTCTTTTTCATCTTCTTATTATATAAAAACATAAAATAAATATAAAGTAAATAATAGATAATAACATTTATGAAAAACTAGATCTAAACCCCAAAGTTGAAAAACAAAACCCATTTTTTTAGCTTGACTTATTTTGTATTACCTTGAACCCCCGCTCCTCTTCGCTTAGCTTTCCCATGTCAAGTGCAAGACCTTCTATTGATTCTGAACCCTGAAAGGAAATAGGATGATGCTATAAAATCTAGATGAAATGGGAGGCTTAAACATACACGTAAGAACCATCTTACCTTTCCTCTTTTCAATATTTTATAAGAATCGACATTAAGCCAAACTCTGCTACGTGCCACAGGGTGCTTGAAGGATTCTTCACGGACTATGTTTCTTCCCATCTCTTGAAGCAATCGATGCATCATCAATTTATTGTTTGGTGAAACAGCAAGAAGGCATCTGTTGGTTAGAGTTTGGATCCCAGACACTGCAGAGTAATCGGGTTCCAATATCTTTTCCACATAATGCATGTCTTTACCAACAAAAAAACAAGCAATATGCAAGAACAACTCTTTCTCGGATGGATAAGGCAATAAATCGTAGCCCCTTTTGAGTACATCTTGAATTCTAGAATGGATATCCTTAGTCAATGCCCCCAGTTGACTTTTCCAATATGGGATGCTATTGCTATTGGATAGAGAAGAACCCAACACTTCAAGAGCCAATGGATTTCCTTCACAATACTTTACTGCTTGTACTGCAAGATCCTTCAAACCTTCCTTCGGAATTTTGGATCCAAATGCATGACTACTTAAAAGCCCTAGTGACTCATCATCATTCAATAACTTCATTTCATATTGTTGACAACTAGTGGATGAGAACTTAAACCAATTATCTAAATTTTCTGTGGTTATTATTATCTTGCTTTCTGCATTGATCTTCCCGGTTCCAAGTAAAGCAACTAATTGTCTCTCTTCGACAATGTCATCAAGAACAATAAGCGTTCTTTTCATTTGTAAGGCCTCCTCAATCTTACACGTACCTTGAGAAACACTGGGTATTTTTCTCTTTCTACCCCCTAAAATATCTTTGAGAAGTTGTTTTTGTAGTTCAAGCAAATCATGTGATTCTCTACATCTCCTACCAATGTTTTCAACAAAACTAGTGTTTTCAAATTTCTTCCAATTTGAATTGTAAATGTACTTGGCCAACGTTGTTTTGCCACTCCCACCCATGCCGCAAATTGCTAAATACTCGAGATTGGATTGAGATAACCACGACGTGATCTCCTCATATCGAGTGTCCATCCCTGTTAGATTGGGTGGAATATGAACTTCTTTACGATCTAGTTCTTTGTAAATCGTATCAACAATTTCCTTCAGAAAATTCGTTTCAGGCCTATAACAACACAAGGTAAGTTCAGCGTATGAAATTTAGAGTCTTTGATAAAACAAAATAGAAATCCTTTTGATAGTAAATATTAATTTCAAACTTTTAATCCTATTAGAATATACAAAGTAACCATAATTCATGTCAAATATGGCCAAAGAATTACAAAGTGCATAGAAGATTTTTCAATAAAATGCATTTGTAAATATGTAATTAATCTTAATAAAACAGATATCAATAAATTCATCATCATAATATACATCACCGTCCATACAGAGGTGTGGTCAAGACTAGAATCCTTAAATTGGAGTGCTATAGAGTGGACTAATCACATATTTGCTTTGTCAGTCATATTTAATAAAAACATAGTTGTTCTTTTTATTACATAAACATGATCCATCAAGAAGCAATCAACCAAGTGACCGAAAACCATCATTTTGTTATAATCCTTCTTTCCAATTATATTTTTAAAATAAAGACTGATCACGTATTTGCTTTCCCAATCATATTTCCTACTTTTTTGTCTATTTATAAGCTAGCTTATAAGCTAGTGCATGTTTGGATGGACCAGAAGCTAGCTTATTTAGACGCTAGTTTGAGTAGCGTTTCAAAAGCTTTTTGTAGTTCTTTTTCAATTATATCCTTAGTAATATTAACTATTAGCAGTTTAGCACCCAAGATACCCTTTTTGGTCATTTTACATACTCATAAACTAGTTTTAGCTAAACATAATTTATTCATAAGCTAGCTTACCAGCTACTACTTAGCTTATCAGTCAACAGCTAGCAGTTGACAAGCTTATTAGCTATCAGCTACAGGTTACTTATCAGTTAATTTACTAAACATAGCTTTATAATAAAACTTTCAACATTTATGCTCATTGGCAGGCATAATCCCAACCAACTGGGTAATGTCATTACAGTGACATTTACGAGAACGCATACCCAGAAAGAACACAGCCTGTCAAATTAGCAACCTGTGTCAGAGCTACCTTCCACCGTTTCACGTTCTCGTGTGTCCACTTTGTACCTGTTTTGACTTGTATCTTGAAAGTTTCTTCTTGATTTCTGACATCAGAAGGATCCACATGATAAAAGACCGGAACAACAAAATGGTTGTGCTCCTTTTTTTGCTCAAGGATCAACCGAAGCTCGTCAAGGCACCAAGTGGAAGTAGCATAGTTGAGTGACAACACAACTACTGAAGCCTTGGATGCTTTAATTGCTCTCTCGATTTCAGGCTTTAGCTCCTGACCTCTATCGATTTCATCATTATCCCTAAAAGTAAGAAATCCTGCTTGCCCTAACGCATGATAGAGATGATCCGTAAAAGAATGACGAGTATCTTCACCTCTGAAGCTCAAAAACACATCATAGCAAGTAGCAGTGAAGGCCATTGAATTTGAATTTTGAGGATGAAAAGAGGGTTTTTCTATTGGTAATACCAGAAAATTAGATCTGAAAATTAGATCTGGAAGGATGGAATGAGGTCTTCGTCTCCTACCCAAGTATTATATTAACGCCAAATCCAATCGGCCGGCAAATCATTTGCCGGCCATTATGAATCCAACCAATCAGAGTGTCGGAATAGTCAAAGATGCCAGAAAAACAGGAAAAAACAAAGAGTAAACTACGAATTTGGTCCCTGAAGTTTACCCAAATCTGCACGTTTCGTCCCTAAACTTCAAAAACTACAGAAAACGTGCCTGAACTTCCATTTTTGCAACGCGTTTCGTCCCTGAGGCTAACGACGTTAGAACTCAGTTAAGTGAGGGGGTTATTTTGCCAAAGTAAAAGACGAGGGCCAAATTATAACTATCTATATCTATATCTCTCTCTCCCTCTTTCATCTTTAACCACCCACCACCACCTCCACCACCACACCACCACCACCACCACCACCACCACCACCACCCCCACCATCTCTCCCTCTTCATCTTTAACCCACAACCACCACCAAACACCCACCATAACCACCACCAAACACTCACCACCACCCCCACATCATCCACCACAGCCACCACCAAAACTACCACCACCACACCTATCACCACCAAACAACCACCACCATTCACCAATCGAAACCTAGATCTTCAAATCCGACCAAAAGCAAAAAAAATATACAGATCTGCAAATCGAAACTACCCGACGTGTAAATTGAAAATATACACATCTGCAAATCGAAAATATACAGATCTGCAAATCGAAACTACCTGGCAGGCGGGCGGTGGTGGTTTGGGGGTCGTAGGCGGGCGGCGGCGGTGGTTTGGGGGTCGTAGGAGGGCGGCGGCGGTGGTTTGAGGGTCGTAGGCGGGCGGCGGCGGGGGTTTGGGGGTCGTAGGAGGGCGGCGGCGGTTTAGGGGTCGTAGGAGGGCTGTAGGCAGGCGGCAGTGATGGTTTGGAGGTTGTAGGCGGTGGTGATTGGGGTGTTTGATGGTGGTGGCGGTAATTAGAGGTTTCAGGCGGCGGTGGCGTGTGGTGGTCGCGGCAAGGACGGTGGTGATGGCTATGATAGTGCCATAGTGGGTGTAGTGGTTTAGAGGTAGTGAGTGTGGTTGTGATAGTGGTGGTGTTGGTGGTGGGTTAAAGATGATGAATAGAGAGAGAGATATAGATAGTTACAATTTGGCTCCTCCTCTTTCACTTTGGCAAAATAACCCCCTCACTTAACTGAGTTCTAACGTCGTTAGTGAGTAGGGACGAAACGTGTTGCAAAAATGGAAGTTCAGGTACACTTTTTGTAGTTTTTAAAGTTCAAGGATGAAACGTGCAGATTTGGGTGAACTTCAGGGACCAAATTTGTAGTTTACTCAAAAACAAATATATACTTACCAACAAGCAAATTAAAGTTTTAA
Organism: Centaurea solstitialis; assembly: GCA_030169165.1. Lineage (NCBI taxonomy): Eukaryota > Viridiplantae > Streptophyta > Magnoliopsida > Asterales > Asteraceae > Centaurea > Centaurea solstitialis. The sequence continues at coordinate 7,496,262 of CM058043.1, read as the reverse complement.
CCCCTCTATTTGTGTTCTTTTTAGCTTGAGTCCCCCACAATTTACTTATTATAAAAACTTTCATTAAAGTAACATTTTTGTTTCCTTTTCGTCATTTCATTTAACATCACACTATGTTCCATCCAAGTCAGTAGTTCGGAAGGTCTATTTGCGCAAAACATTGATTCCCCCATCTCAATTACGTATCTTGTTCTCGAAAAGGTCCCCCAATTCCTCAGTAGCACCTCGAGGTACGTTTAGTTTACATGAGATTCGAGATATTATCCACTTCAGCCATGACACCACAGCTTGTTGGTCGTCTTTCCATCGGGGAAATCCAGCCTTCATGGTTTTTTTCTGGAAGGGTGTCCGGGCCAAAGCCCCCCTCTAATCCCTGGCAATTTTGGGGGCTAAACATGGCCCCACTTAAATTTTCCCGAGCATGCGTACGGGAAGGCTCGAATTCGATTAAAGCACTATGAACCCCCCCAAAGTGATAACCAATCCGCCACAGCACTGGAAGACAACCTTGATAGTTCATCTAGCTTATTTGTTAGTGTTGTGTGTGTGATCCTGACAATACTCAAGAGCCCTAGCTAACTTTATTTGTTAGTGTTGTGTGTGTGATCCTGACAATACTCAAGAGCCCTAGCTAACTTTGTGCCAGCAGCCGAAATAGAAGGTAGTAGCTAGCTACATGTCTAACTTTACTAGTTGGGAGTTGTATTTTCTTTAAATGCCCTCATTTTGATTTGTCTCGTCCATAAAGGTACTTTGGTCAATTCACTTAAAATGTGACTTGCCATCTATCGGAATGATCTTGCGGTCAAAATAGTTTGAACAAAAGTCATATCCACCAAAGAAAAAGAAGAGTAAACTTGGAAGTGGGAAGTGTTAGGCATGGATGTGTGTGTGATAATAGACTTTTTGTAACCGTTTTGCATAAGACGTTTTTTTTTGGTTGTAGTGAATCCCGCCATTCCCAAAAACAAGGGATCGATTTGCATGCTTGGTTTGATGTCAATTCTGAAGAAAGATTTGATAAGTAAGGTATTCTACCGAGAACTTAGAAGGAAAAATCGAACACAAACCAAAGAGTTGGCAAAGAAAAATAAAAAATAAAAAATGCTAGGATATCCAGAATAAATTTTGTCCTCTAGAACAGCCTACTACTAAATTAAAAGAATGTATATAATATATGCATTGTGATTTTTCTAAAATAACATGACAAACCTCAATAATTGTAGCAAAAGCAAAACAATACACACCAACCATTTATTAAAAGATAACATTCAAACTCATTAGTCATTACTCAAAAATCAAGCCAACATCTTTCTCATCAATTGTAATAAACACACATATACGGCTTAACAAATAAGTTAGATCTTCAACTTCCGGTTCAGGCCACAAGAACTACAAAAGCAATGTTAGCTGCAACACCAAAGGAAGAGGAACCCTTGTTTCGTGTGGAGGACCAGTTATGCCGACGTTTCTCACTTGATGAGATCCGATCCGCAACTCAAAACTTCGATGACTCGTTGGTCGTTGGACGTGGGGGATTTGGTAAGGTCTATAAAGGATCCATCAAGGATGGTCCCAATACCGTTGTTGCGGTCAAGATATCGAATTCCATGTCCAATGAAGGAGCCCTACAGTTCCAGGCCGAAGTTGAGATGCTTTCTAAGATTCGACACTGTAATCTGGTTTCTTTAATTGGATACTCTTACGAGGGAAAAGAGATGGCGCTTGTTTATGAATATATGCCGCAAGGGACCCTTGAGGACCATCTTCACAAAGACGGTTCTCGTCTATCATGGTTGCAACTGCTCAAAATATGCAAAGGAGCTGCCCGTGGACTGGACTACCTTCACACAGGCACAGGCACTCAACACGGGATCATACACCGTGATGTAAAGAGCTCCAACGTTCTATTGGATATGAATTTTGCAGCAAAGATTTCTGACTTTGGGATCGCGAAGATAGGTCCTACGAACCAGACACGTACGCATGTCAGCACTCTGGTTAAAGGCACATTCGGGTATTTGGATCCGCATTATGTCTATACAGGCAACTTGACAATCAAATCAGACGTGTACTCTTTTGGGGTTCTTTTGCTTGAAGTGTTATGTGGGAGGCCAGCAGTTGATACAACACTTGATGAAGACCAAATGGGTTTAGCACCATGGGCTCAAGATTGTATAAAAAAGGGAAAACTGAACAATATTATTGATTCTAGACTCAGAGGGCAAATCTCTAGCAATTGTCTAAAGGGCTTTGCACGTATTGCATGTCGCTGCTTAGATAACAAACCAAATCAGCGACCTACAATGGCTGAGATCATTGGCAAGCTTGATGTCATACTCACGTTACAAGAGAGACTAGATTCTTCAATAACAGAAGGGAAATTCATTGACAAATTCCAGTGGTTTTTTGGTGCCAAAGTTGAACCAAATGAAAAAGAAAGCGACAAAGTAAATAATGTGATTGTTAAAACAGGAAAAGCAAAAGTTGATCACGACGAGAAGGATGTAATTGAAACATCACATAGTGAAGGTGAAGCCATTGAAGAATCAGGTAAATAATATATCTGTCAAACACAAAGAGATCGAGTTTGGGTTAGTACGATTTAAGGCTGGGAAATAAATCTGAAAAAGCTTCAAGATATAACTCTAAACACTCATGATTTGTCAGCGTAAGATAATTTGATTATAACATTGATAATCAAGAGCTAACATCGTCTTATGATGTCTTTAACAGGTAAGGTTACATCTACGGACGGTTTGAGTGGGACAGATAGAAATTTAAAGCCTTTTAGTTTTAATGTACTAAAAATGGCTACTTGGAATTTTAGGCCTGATTTAGTTCTGGAAGAAGATAATAGTGGTTCAGTTTTCAAAGGGTGGTTTGATGGGCAGTCTCTTGAAGCTGCCAAGCCTGGTATAGGAACTGTTTTTGCGGTAAAGTCATTAAATGAAGAAAGACATCAAGATAATAAAGAATGGTGGGTAAGTATGAACTGTTTGCTTTTGTACTTGATTGATTGGATTGAAGTTATATTCATTCTTAAGCACATAGTGCTGTTTGAAATTAAGCTGATATTCCCATTATAAGTAAGTTAAGTTGGCTCATATTCTAACATTCTTGCAGGCTGAAATACATTATTTAAGTAAGCTAAGTCATCCAAATCTTGTGAAGTTAATTGGTTACTGCATAGAGGATGACCGAAGATTCCTTGTAAATGAGTTCATGAATCGCGGCAGACTGGAAAACCACCTATTTAGAAGTGAGTTATTTCCATTATAAATAACATCCAAATTTGTCGAAACTTACTATCTCTTTCTTTACTACTTACCCATACCATCTAACTTAGTCTTTTATTACAGGGAGTACTAGTTTTCCTCTCCCTTGGAAGCTACGATTGAAGATCATTGCTGGTGCCGCAAAGGGTCTTGCCTACATTCACAACCAAGAACCTAAAATGATATGTTGTGATATCAAGTCCAGCAGTATCTGGGTGGATTCTGTATGTGTATCAAATTAAAGTATTTCCATATGAACAACTACTGCACTTCCCTTAATTTCTCACATCATTTGTTCTCTTCTCAGGATTACAATGCAAAACTTTCTAATCTCTTGTGGACGACGCACGAGCAATTAGAACCTAAATATCGTCACTACAAGTACAAACTAATTGTAGATGAATTTGATGCTATTGACCAAGACGTTCCCATACGTAAGCTAAACGAGTGAACATTTTTACCCCAACTTTTCCATTTTATATTACTTGGAATAACTTTGAACTAACTGATTGTGCTACTTAATTACTATATAATCAATTAAAATATGCATGAAATGGATATCAGAAAACCATTAATTATAATCTGTGTTAACTCTAAAAAAATCAATCTCTAGTTTAATACCTGATGAAAAATATTCATTGAACAATATCTAGTTTCTCACAATTTGATCTTTGGCAACGGTTCATCTTTTGAAGGTTGTTCATCCCCGGGAGAAGAAATATACAATTTTGGTGTGGTTCTTTTAGAAGTCATGACGGGGAAGCGGAACATTGACAACAACCGTCCAGCCCATGAGAGAAAACAAGTTGATTTTATTAGGCCTTACTTAGACAGCAAACGAGGAATCAAGAGAATTATAGACGCTCGTATTGATGGGCAGTACACCACAAGTGTAGCGAGAAGATTTGCTATGATTATGAAGAGATGCCTCTCAATAGAGCCTAGGGACAGGCCAACTGCTGACGAGGTAGTGATAGCATTGGAGGAGCTTCAAGATACCCAAGCAAGAGCCGCGCCTCCAAGAGTTCGGAAAGTGTCTGATCCAAGGCCAGTGACAACAGCTACAACCTCTACTGGTGCCAATGTTCAAAATAGTTGATAGAGGTGAACAAATACAAATTATGAGAGGATAGTTAATTTGGTGCGCAGTTTTGGCATGCGGCAAGTACATACATTTTTGGAGGTATTTCTATAGTTTTGTATGAGTTGCAACTTGTAACAACAGATGTTTTATCACTTGTTTTTAAGAGTTTTGATGTATATGTATTATAAGGTAGGTAGTATATAGATTTATGCGAATTAAGAAAAGTAGTTAATGTAACTACACTAATCCCATCAACCCGTAGGGTTTGGGTTGTGATTTTTTTTTACCGTAAACATTTGGTTGACCCGTCTAAATGTTTACAACCTGATCAACCCAACAAAACGTAGAATAAAATCATATCAATGTAGTTCCAGGCATTCTTCTATTAAGAGTCTGGCTAAGAAAAAGAAAAAAATATATGCATTATTATTTTTTTAAAGAACATGAGCAAACCCAATAATTGTAGCAAAAACAAATGACAGCACACCAACCACTAAATGCTCAAAAAGAAGGCCAATATCTTTCTCATAAAATACAGATAACATTTTAAAACATCCATGGAAACTAAAAGCAAAAGACATCATATCAATCCTCCATTAACCCACTAATTAATCAAAAATCAAGTCAACATCTTTCTCATCTACTTTAGATCAAACATTTTTCTTTAAACAATCTATCTTCACATCCGGTTCAGGAAACTGCAACTACAAAAGCAATGTTAGCTGCAACACCAAAGGAAGAGGAACTCTTGTTTCGAGTGGAAGACCAGTTATGCCGACGTTTCTCGCTTGATGAGATCCGATCCGCAACTCAAAACTTCGATGACTCGCTGGTCGTTGGCCGTGGGGGATTTGGTAAGGTCTATAAAGGATCCATCAAGGTTGGTTCCAATACCGTTGTTGTTGCAATCAAGATATCGAATTCCATGTCCAATCAAGGAGCTCTAGAGTTCCAGGCTGAGGTTGAGATGCTTTCTAAGATTCGACACTGTAATCTGGTATCTTTGATCGGATACTCCTACGAGGGAAAAGAGATGGCACTTGTTTATGAATATATGCCGCAGGGGACCCTTGAGGACCATCTTTACAAAGATGGTTCTCGTCTATCATGGTTGCAACTGCTCAAAATATGCAAAGGAGCTGCGCGTGGACTGGACTACCTTCACACAGGCACAGGCACTCAACACGGAATCATACACCGTGATGTAAAGAGCTCCAATGTTCTATTGGATATGAATTTTGCAGCAAAGATTTCTGACTTTGGGATTGCAAAGATAGGTCCTACGAACCAGACACGTACGCATGTTAGCACTCTGGTTAAAGGCACATTCGGGTATTTGGATCCGCATTATGTCTATACAGGCAACTTGACAATCAAATCAGACGTGTACTCTTTTGGGGTTCTTTTGCTTGAAGTGTTATGTGGGAGGCCAGCAGTTGATACAACACTTGATGAAGACCAAATGGGTTTAGCACCATGGGCTCAAGATTGTATAAAAAAGGGAAAACTGAACAATATTATTGATTCTAGACTCAGAGGGCAAATCTCTAGCAACTGTCTAAAAGGCTTTGCACGTATTGCATGTCGCTGCTTAGATAACAAACCAAATCAGCGACCTACAATGGCTGAGATCATTGGCAAGCTTGATGTCATACTCACGATACAAGAGAGACTCGATTCTTCAATAACAGAAGGGAAACTCATTGACAAATTCCAGTGGTTTTTTGGTGCCAAAGTTGACTCAAAAACCAGCAATTTGATGGCATCTCGTCCATATGGCAGTGAAGGTGAACCAAATGAGAAAGAAAGCGACAAAGTAGATAATGCAATAGTTAAAACAGGACAAGCTAAAGTTGATCAAGGCCAGAAGGATGTAATCGGAACATCAAATAGCGAAGGCGAATCGAGTGAAGAATCAGGTAAATAATATATTTGTTAAACAGAAAGAGATCAAGTTTGGGTTAAATACGATTTAAGGGAAATAAATTTGAAGCTAATGTTATAATCTTACAACCATATATGGAAAAGGCTTCAAGATAACTTTGAACACTCACGTCTCATAATGTAAGGTATTTAGATTATAACAATGATAATCAAGAGCTAACATCGTCTTATGATGTCTTTAACAGGTTGTAGCGAGACAAATAGAAATTTGAAGCCTTTTAGTTATAATGTACTTAAAATGGCTACTAGGAATTTTAGGCATGATACAGTTGTAGGAGAAGGTGATTTTGGTACAGCAGTTTTCAAGGGGTGGTTTGATGAGCAGTCTCTTGAAGCAACCAAGCCTGGTAGCGGCGTTATTTTTACTGTAAAGAGATTAAACGAAGGAAGGCATCGAGATGACAAAGAATGGTTGGTAAGTGCGAACTGTTTGAGCTTCTTTACTTGATTGATTGGATTGAAGTTATTTTCATTTTTAAGTACCTGAGTGTTGTTTGAGTGCATAAATTCCTGTTAGGATTAACTTAAGTTGGCTCATATTCTAACGTTCTTGCAGGCTGAAATTAATCATTTAAGTAAGCTAAATCATCCAAATCTTGTGAAGTTAATTGGTTACTGCCTAGAGGATCGCCAAGATTTCTCGTATATGAGTACATGAATCGAGTCAGCCTGAATAACCACCTATTCAGAAGTGAGTTGTTTATGTTATAAATTACATCCAAATTTGTGGAATCTTATTGTCTCTTTCTTTAACACTTACTTACCCAACTGATTTAGGGGGTAGCTTTGAACCTCTATCTTGGAATCAACGAATGAAGATCGCTCTTGGTGTTGCAAAGGGTCTTGCCTACATTCACAACCATGAATCTAAAATGATTTGTTGTCATATCACCACCAGCAATATCTTGTTGGATTCAGTATGTGTATCAAATAAATATAAAGTATTTACGTAGGAACACCTACTGCACTTCCCTTAATTTGTCACATTAACTGTTCTCTTCTCAGGATTACAATGCAAAACTTTCTAATCTCTTCCGTATAAAAGAAAAGCAGTTAGAACCTGAATATGATCTATTGTGGAGAACGCTTGAGCAATTAGAACCTGAAGATCATCAACAGAGACTAATTGTGGATGAGTTGGATGCTATTCAACACCTTCCCACAGGGAAGCTAAACATTCAATGTTCTCTTTTACCCTTATTTTCAATTCATCTTTTACATTGAATTTCATTGCTTAATACATTTTATATTACTGTAATTCCTTTTTTCTAGCCGCCAAGTTTATAGGACGCCTAAAATAAAAAAGCGTCCGAATAGATTGTTTTATAGGATGCTAATTTATAGGACCAAACACAAAAGCGTCCAATATAAAGGCGTTGCAATAAGTTTATAGGACGCTTTTAGGCGTCGTAATTATAGGACCCTTCTCAAAAGCGTCCTATAAAATTAGTTAATACGACGCCTTTTTTTGGAAATGTTCTAAAAAGCTTGTTACGACGCCTAAAAGCTTGTTACGACGCCTAGAAGTGTCCTATAAACTTATTGCAACGCCTTTAGATAGGACGCTTTTGTGTTTGGTCCTATAAATTAGCGTCCTATAAAACACTCTATTAGGACACTTTTTTATTTTAGGCGTCCTATTAGCTTAACATTGTAGTAGTGTAGTTACGAAAATCACTCTCTCATTTAATAGATGAAAAAAAAAACTATTCATTGAACAACATGTAGTTGCTCATAATCTGATCTTTGAAAATGGTGCATCTTTTGAAGGTTGTTCATCCCCGAGAGAAGAAATATACAATTTTGGTGTGGTTTTACTAGAACTCTTGACGGGGAAGCCGAACATTGACAACAACCGTCCAGCCAATGAGAGAATACAAGTTGATTTTATCAGGCCTCACTTAGACACTATACGAGGAATCATGAGAATTATAGACACTTGCATAGATGGGCAGTACACAACAAGTGTTGCGAGAAGAATTGCTATGATTTTGAAGAGATGCCTCTCAATAGAACGTTGGAACAGGCCAACTGCTGACGAGGTAGTGAAAGCATTGGAGGAGCTTCAAGATACCCAAGAAAGTGCCCCAACTCCAAGAGTTTGGAAAGTGTCTGTTTTAAGGCGGGTGACTTCAGCTACAACCTCTACTGGAGCCAATGTTCAAAAGAGTTGATAGAAGAGAACAAATTATGAGGATAGTTAATTGGTGCGTAGTTTTGGCATGCCTCAAATACGTATATTTTTGGAGGTATTTCTAAGGTTTTATATTAATTGAAGGAGCTCTGGTTCCAGTTGGTCTTGGGTTACTGTTTATACATATTTTGATTTCAGAGTTGGTCTATAGTTTGCTTCATTTCATGGCTATCCGCGTGTTGAATCTGCTACTCAAATGGTTTACATAGTCAACGGTATAAGGTTTATGTTTTTTTTTTCTTAGTCTGTTGGATATCTTTTATGGTGGCTGCTTTTTTTTTAATGATTTTCTTGACAATAGCCTATGGACAAATTACCCAATACTTTAGCAAGTGAGCATGTAGCACTTTAGCAACTGTAGCAAGTAGCATTTCTAGCAAGTTGATTAAATTGAGACTTATTATATATGGATTTAGTTTTTTTAGCAAAAGTTCCACGTCAGCATTTTGCACGTAGCGCTTTAGCAACTTGTGGTAATGAGACTTTATTAAATTTGGATTTCACAAGTTTTTAACCCGGCTATAAAGTGAATTGTAGGGGCATATCAACGATGGCTATTTTGGACATTTTACCGTCACCGAATATGCTATGATGATCTAATTCTTAAGTGTGAATATGATTCAAGAAAGTTGAACTTTTGCTAAAGATTTCTATAAGATTCATGGAGACCCAAGATGTTTGTAAATCTGTTGAGTAGTCAATTTTTTTTGATCCTATCTTGAGTGTAGTTATTTGTGTTTGTTTCTGTAATCAAGTTTGAAGTTATTGTTTCGAGCAGATTTCCTCTTGATTTGCTTGTAAAGTTGAGGGACGGTTGTCCTGTGATGCATAACTCTAAAGTGAGTTTACGATTTTGAATGTTATATGATTATTGTACAAATCTTGATATACTTTCAAGAGTATATCCATATTTAAAATGGGAATAAAACTGTTTTTTCTCTACTTAACAGTATGTTATATCGCCATAAACATTTTAAGAAAACAAGAACCTGTCCAATTTCTTCAAGTTCTTAACAACTAGCACCGATGAATGTAACAAGGTTAACAAAGTTGTTGCTCTGATTTTCTTTTCAATACCTATATATCAAATTGTTATGGAAGTTGTTATTGAATCCTATATCGATAAGACTTGGACCATTTCTAGCTCCTCGATATATGTTGAAACGACATCACATGCAATATTTTATCCGGTAAGCACTTACCGGGTAAGAATCTCGACCCTTTTACGTGCTCTTACCTGCTAACGATCGAGGTAGTAAAAGCATTAGAGAAACTTTAATACATTAAAAAAGATGCCTCTATTCCATGAGAAGTAGTCCGGAGATGTCTTATATATCGCTAGTGCCTCGACTTAGCCTCTACTAGCGGCATTTTCAAAGAGACTCATAATAAAAGGGGAAGGAAGTATTTTGTTTATGTGAGATTTGTACGAATTAGATTTTGTATACATGCATTAGATTTTACTGTCACTATAAGCTAGAAGACGTAATCATATAAATGCAATCTTCTATCCCATCGTATGGTGCTTAAAGTGCCAGAATCATTATAAGCTACATATCATTGTATCAAGCTACGACCGAAGAGGCAGGCCCGGCCCTGAGGCCGTGCAGCCCGTGCGACCGCACAGGGCATCAAAGCCCAAGGGGCATCAAAATTCCAAATAGTGTTACTAGTATAGGTAATTAGTTTTAATAATTTTTGAATTTAGGCTCTATACAATTCTCAAGTATGGTATTATATTACATCATTAATTTATTTAGATTTTGATTTAGTGGAATTCTTCATTATTCCATGTACGTTACTTGTTTTTGCATCAATTAAAGGATTTAAGAAATTGGCAGATTGCATATATGCATTACAACATCAATTAACTTGCTATGCAACCTATACTTAGGAATTTAGGATTAAGTCATTTATTGTTGTTTGTACCATTGCACTCACTATTTTTTTTTATCAATTTAAATGATCTTACTGTTTTATTAATCTTTACATTTATAGACTTGCTGAGGTGCATGTTTTTTCAAATAACTTTCACCTAATTAAGGCTTCGATGTACAGACCTCACCGTTTAAGAAGTAACCATAGAACGATGAAATCCACTATTCTTTACCATTTTAGTATAAACTAATTATAGTATTTCTTGCTTTTTATCCTTCTATGCATCGAGACATCGTTTTAGGTGACTTATATTTATCTTTTGTAATTTGAGGTTTTGGTTCTCTTATGTCCCCCTTTGTATTCTTTGTTTAGATAATAAAAATCGACGTAGAGATGAGCCACGTAGCTTGGCTATATCCAAACCCTTTAAAAAATCGTTTCAGTGTATCGTTTCATTTGCTTAATAGAAAGATATAGGGCATAATTTTACATTTTCGCACAGGGCATCCGAAACTCTAGGAACGGCCCTGCGAAGAGGTCATGGTTCAAAGGCCGTAGAGATTTTACTGACTATTCTTCACGGCCCCTAAGTTAGTCGAGGTTTGCGCAAGCAGACCTAGACACCTACAGTTAACAAAAAAAGAATACCGCTAAAGAATGGAATTAAAGAAAAGAGATAATGAAAAACACATTTATGTCTAAACTTCAAACTACTCGCAAATTAACCAACTTGCCTAAGTCGAGCTTTTAACGAGTCGATCTTGAGTAGCTCACGAGCAACTCGGCTCACTTACACCCCTAGGCGTAAGAGTAGCTAAGTTGACATGATTACTGACGTTTTAAATATAAATACATTAGTAACCTGTTTGGAAGATTTTTCATTTTTTATTTAAACAAAGCGACTTATCAACACGTTTGTTGTTTGGCTTAGCTTATCAGTTTTTGAGAAGCTTTTGTGGCAATTTCCTCCAAAAAACACTTTTGAAAATCAAAAAGTCACAAATTATGACTTCTTCAAAATCACGTTTGCACCCTTCTCCAAAAGCACTTTTGAGTTACCCAAACAAGCTTTTTAATTTATTGGCTTTTTAAAAAGCCAATAAGTCAATAAACACTTTCAAAAAAGCTTATCCAAACATCCTATATATGAAAGTTCTTGGTATCTTTGTGAAATTAATTGATCTGATGATTTTATTCAAGTAACAATGGAAATATATATACAGGTTACATGAGAGATAAAAGGAGAAAGACTAGCTGACTAAAACTAACTTCTATTAACAAAGTTATAGATAACTTATAGATATCTAAACTAACTCTATTGACTCATATTTAAATTTGAATTTAATATACAACAAACATTTGGTGGGTATATCACTTAACATTCCCCCGCAAGATGGACGAGCTATCAGTGAGACCAATCTTGGATACGAGCAACTGCAAACGAGGTCTAAGTAGTGGCTTAGTAAGAACGTCAGCGAGTTGATCATCTCCAGAAATGTGGGTAACTCTAAGAGACCCAGTTTGTACTTTTTCACGCACAAAATGAAAATCCAGAGCCAAATGTTTCATGCGTGAATGAAAGACTGGGTTTGCAGAATATGTGGTAGCACTCAAGTTGTCGCAATAAATGGTAGGAATTGTGGGCGATTTGAAGCCCAGTTCGGTTAGAAGTTGAGTAAGCCATTGAATTTCAGTGGTAGTGGAGGCTACCGCTCTGAATTCAGCCTCGGTAGAGCTACGGGCTAATGTACTTTGACGTTTGGAGCTCCATGAGATAGGATTTGATCCAAGGAAAATAACATAACCAGTAGTGTTGCGATAGTTATCTTTGTCACCTGCCCAGTCTGCGTCAGTAAATGCATGTAAGTGAAGAGGAGAATGTCTCCGAAGCAGGAGACCTTTATGTAATGTGCCCTGTAAATATCTTAACAGCCTCTTTACGGCTGTCCAATGCTGGTAAGTCGGTGCGTGCATGAATTGAGATAACTTGTTGACAGTAAATGCTATATCTGGACGTGTAAGAGACAAATACTGCAATGCCCCAACAATAGAGCGATATTCAGTAGGGCGAGGATATGTATCTGCAGCATGTAACGTGAGACTTTCGGAGCAAGTAATAGGGGTGTTAATTGACCGACAATCACTCATGTTAGCCTTTTTAATAATATCAGAAATGTATTTCTTTTGAGAAAGAAGTAGACCTTGCGGATGCGGGAGCACTTCGATACCAAGAAAATATGAGAGGGGTCCAAGGTCTTTCAAAGAGAATTTATTTGCCAGAAGGTGAATGAATTGAGTAACTAAGGAAGTAGAAGGCCCGGTGATGATAATATCATCAACGTAAACCAGGATAAAAAGAGGAGATGGACCAACGGTTAAAGTAAAAAGAGAGGAGTCAGAAATAGTAGGTTTAAATCCGTGAGAGATAAGGTAGGATTTGAGTTCATTATACCATGCACGGGAGGCTTGTTTAAGTCCGTAAATTGCTTTATTTAGTTTACAAACATGGTTAGGAAAAGCTGGATCAACGAAACCCGGAGGTTGAGCCATATAAACATCCTCATTAAGCGTTCCTTGAAGGAAAGCATTGTTGATGTCAAGTTGGCGAAGAACCCAACCTTGTGAGACGGCAAGAGAGAGAACTACACGCAGTGTTGCATGTTTAAGAACAGGACTAAATGTTTCAAGGTAATCAATGCCGGGTCGTTGAGTAAACCCTTTTGCAACAAGACGCGCTTTAAAGCGATCTATCGTCCCATCAGGATTGTATTTAATGCGGAAAACCCACTTGGATCCTACGAGATTAGAAGCAAGAGTGGAAGGAACAAGGGTCCACGTATTGTTTCTTTGTAATGCATCAAACTCCGCTTGCATTGCATGACGCCACGATGGGTGTTTGAGAGCGTGAGAAATGGTGGATGGTTCGATGGAAGTGGACAAGGTAGCATGATAAAGGAGGAAATCAGAGTTATGATATTTGGTGTTTGGTTTGGGATTGGATCGAGTATTGGGTTTTTGTTGTGGAGGTATAGTAGTATTAAAAGATGAGTTGGTGTGAGTAGAATCTTGAGGAGATATATTTTGGATGGACAGAGAAGTGGGTAGAGATGAGGAGTTGGTTTGAGTAGTAGGTGAAGTAGGAGGGATTGATGTGGAGTGTGCATGTGATGAGTTATTGTTTTGCATGGGTGTTGAGGGTGGAATATCTACTGTGGTTGGATGTGTTGTGGAGGGAATAGAGATAGACAAAGGTATCCAATCATCATAATTGATTGAAGAGTTAGTAGTGGAAGAACTTAATTGTTGGAAGGGAAAGATAGTTTCAATAAATGAGACATGACGAGAGGTATATTTTGTAAGTCACTGGATCAAGAGTATAATATGCACTTTGTGTTGGAGAATATCCAACAAATGTGCAAGGAGTTGACCGTTGGTGAAGTTTGTGAGGAGAGTATGGGCGGAGCCAAGGATAACACAAGCAGCCGAAACTACGAAGTTTATTATAATTAGAATGTTTCTTGAACAAACTAAGAAAAGGAGAGGAGTTGTTTAAGGTAGGAGTTGGGAGACGATTAATGAGATATGCGGCCGTAGTAAAAGCGAAAGGCCAAAAGGTGACGGGGAGCTTTGCATGAGAAAGTAATGCTAACCCGGTAACAACAATGTGCCGATGTCGTCGTTCGGCATATCCGTTGTGTTCCGGTGTATGTGGAGGTGAGGTAAGATGAGAAATACCACATGAAGAAAAATGTGAGGAAAGTTTAATGTATTCTCCCCCGTTATCGGAATATACTTGTTTTATTTTGCGTAGTATGGGCATATCCATATGAAAGTTCTTGGTATCTTTGTGAAATTAATTGATCTGATGATTTTATTCAAGTAACAATGGAAATATATATACAGGTTACATGAGAGATAAAAGGAGAAAGACTAGCTGACTAAAACTAACTTCTATTAACAAAGTTATAGATAACTTATAGATATCTAAACTAACTCTATTGACTCATATTTAAATTTGAATTTAATATACAACAAACATTTGGTGGGTATATCACTTAACACTATATAAGTTCATCTTTAAAAACAATTTCCTTTGGTAAATCATTTCAATACTATTTAAAATTTTAAGTTGAATAAACTTTCCAACAAGTTTATTTTAATATTTAATTAAATAAACGTTGTCGATGACTATAATTAAAGATTTAAAATCTTCAACATCGAATAATTAAATATTGATGAAGGAGCGACTAAATTTAACGTCGGTAAAAAGTTTTTTCGCCCTTTTTTTTTTTAAAATTGAATAAATATACCTATGGCTACTTTATGAGGGATTGAACTCTAGTGATAGTTTATATAACTCCATTTTGACACTTTTTTGAATAAAAAGCCAAGGTCGTGGGTATCCGAATGTATTCTATTGCCCTGGAGTTCTTGGCTGAAGTTGAGAAGTTGACGTCTAAACTACAACATTATAATCTATTGCCATATGATTGGATGGATATATATATATATAGGGGTGGGTTCAAATGTGAACCACTTTTTGGTTGTGAACGTGAGGACAACCGAGAGCGCGACACGTGGCGGATGACTAGGCGCCACGTCAACTTCACGGCGGATGACTAGACGCGATTCATGGGAGGGCATTAAATTAAAGAGGGGGACCACACTCAAAGCCGCCACGTGTCGCGCTCTCGGTTGTCCTCACGTTCACAACCAAAAAGTGGTTCACATTTGAACTTTCCTCTATATATATATATATATATATATATATATTGCAACAAGGGAATAGAGAGGATTCTTGTTTATGAGTACACGCCCCACGGGATCCTCAAAGATTGCCTTCATCCAAAGCTTCTTTTCCACTCTCTTGATTGTAACGGCTCAAGATTTGCGTTGTTGTTGTGTGTGGCCTACACTACCTTCACACCAGTAGTGGCACTCAACACGTATGGAGTAATACACCGTAATGTAAAGAGCTCAAACATTTTGTTAGACAATTTCAGGCTTATACCTGATCAGTGAGCACTAGGGTCAAAGGCACTTTCGGAAACATGGATCTATGTTACTTGTCTACATGAAAACCACAATCTTCTTTAGATCACGCACCAACATTGTTAAAATTTCAGGATGCTACATGAAAACGGATGTCCGTAGCCTCGGATTCATAATGTCAGACAAGAAAATCCACCAATATCCAATACAAGCCAAGAGTTGGTTGGTTGGTTGGTATGGTGTAATTAGCTATGGCTAGCAGAATAAAATCACAAAGTGTAGTTAAGTTCCCTGCATTAAGAAAGAGTCAGCTAAGAAAAAAAAATGCTAGGAAATCCAGAACACTATTTGTCCTCTACCAGCCTATTACTAAAATAAGAAAGAAAATATTTGCATTATGATTTTCTTGAAAGAACAAATTAATGAGAAGACCAAATAATTGTAGCAAAAACAAAAGACAACACACAACCACAAATTGCTCAAAAAGAAGGCCAATATCTTAATTCCTCATGAAGCACAGATAACATTTAAAAACATCCATGGAAATAAAAAATAAAAAACGTTACATCACAAGGTCACACCACCAATAACCCACTAATTAATCAAAAAAAGAAAAAGAAATAGTCAACATCTTTCTCATCAGTGTTAGAACCCAACAACCCACAGTTCCTGATGCAAAACTTCCCCATCTTGTTCTTTGACCAACACAAGTGAAGGATTTTTCTTTAAACAATCTATCTTCTACATCTGGTTTAGGAAACAACCACTACAAAAGCAATGTTAGCTGCAACACCAAAGGAAGAGGAACCATTGTTTCGGGTGGAAGACCGGTTATGCCGACGTTTCTCACTTGATGAGATCCGTTCAGTAACCCGAAACTTTAATAAGGTAATTGGCCGTGGGGGATTTGGTAAGGTCTATAAAGGATCCATCAAGGATGGTTCAAATACCGTTGTTGTTGCGATCAAGATATTGAATTCCATGTCCAATCAAGGAGCCTTGGAGTTCCAGGCTGAAGTTGAGATGCTTTCTAAGATTCGACACTGTAATCTGGTATCTTTGATCGGATATTCTTACGAGGGAAAAGAGATGGCACTTGTTTATGAATATATGCCACAGGGGACACTTGATGACCATCTTCACAAAGACGGTTCTCCTTTATCATGGTTGCAACTACTCAAAATATGCAAAGGAGCTGCGCGTGGACTGGACTACCTTCACACAGGCACGGGCACTCAACACGGGATCATACACCGTGATGTAAAAAGCTCCAACATTCTACTAGATAGTAATTTTGCAGCAAAGATTTCTGACTTTGGGATCGCAAAGATAGGTCCTACGAACCAAACATGCACACATGTCAGCACTCTGGTCAAAGGCACATTTGGGTATATGGATCCACGTTACTTCCATACAGGTAAGTTGACGATAAAATCAGACGTATATTCTTTTGGGGTTCTTTTGCTTGAAGTGATATGTGGGAGGCCTGCGGTTGATACAAGTCTTGATGAAGAGCAATGGGGTTTAGCACCATGGGCTGAAGACCGTATTAAAGAGGGAAAACTTAACCATATTGTTGATTCTAGACTTAAAGAGCAAATCTCTAGCAATTGTTTGAAAGACTTTGTACGTATTGCATGTTTCTGTTTAGATAATAATCCAAACAAGTGACCTACAATGGGTGAGATCATTGGCAAGCTTGATGACATACTCTCATTACAAGAGAGATTAGATTTTTCGATAACAGATGGAAAATTCTTTGACAAATTCCAGAGGTTTTTTCGTGCCAAAGTTGAGTCAAAAAGCAACAAATTGAATCCCTTTAGTTTGAATGTACTTAAAATGGCTACTAGAAATTTTAGGCCTGATACACTTGTAGGAGAAGGCGGCTTTGGTTCAGTTTTCAAGGGGTGGTTTGATGAGCAGTCTCTTCAAGCAACCAAGCCTGGTAGAGGCGTCATTTTTGCTGTAAAGAGATTAAACGAAGAAAGGCATCAAGATGACAAAGAATGGTTGGTAAGTGTGGATTAATTACTTGATTGATTGGATTAAAGTTATTTTCATTTTTAAGTATCTGAGTGTTGTTTGAATGCATAAATTCCCATTATGAGTTAGTTAAGTTGGTGCATTTTCTCACATTCTTGCAGGCTGATATATATCATTTAAGTATGCTAAATCATCCAAATCTTGTGAAGTTAATTGGTTACTGTCTAGAGGATGACCGGAGGCTCCTCGTATTTGAGTTCATCCATCGAGGCAGCTTGGAAAACCACCTATTCGGAAGTGAGTTGTTGCGATTATAAATTACATCCAAATTTGTGGAATCTTACTGTCTCTTTTTTTACTTACTTACCCATCTGATTTAGGACGTACACGTACCTTTGAACCTTTGTCTTGAAATCTACGAATGAAGATCGCTCTTGGTGCTGCAAAGGGGCTTGCCTACATTCACAACCACGAATCTAAAATGATATGTTGTGATATCAAGGCCAGCAGTATCTTGTTGGATTACGTATGTGTATCAATCAATAGAAAAGTATTTCCATATAAACTACTGCACTTCCCTTAATTTGTCACGTCAACTGTTCTCTTCTCAGGATTACAATGCAAAACTTTCTGATCTCTTGTGGAGAAAACACAAGCAATTCGGACCTGAATATCATCACTAGAAGGGCAAACTATTTGTAGATGAACTCGACACTATTGGAGCTCCCACATGTAAGCTAAACTAAAAAATTGTTAAGGATCCCTGCCAAAATGGTTGGAAATGACCAAATGTAATCTATTGGTCCTGAAATGTTCTGTTTTACCCTTATTTTCAATTCAACATTCATAGCTTAGTACATTTTATATTACTGACAATAAATTGAACTAACTGCCTGTGTCACTTAATTAGTATAATCAACCATGCTTATTAAAATGTGTACAAAATGATGAAAAAGCCATTATAATAGGTATTGACTCTATAAGTTCTCTTTCTCTACGGTGACAATATTGATAATTAAATTTTTTTCTTTGATTTCATTATTCCAAAAAACTTTGTGACACAAAATTTAATACTTAGACTTTTTTCCGAATTAGTTCGGCAAATGTAATACTTTTTTTTTTCTTCTATTCATTACATTAATTCACTAGTTACAGAAATCATTAATCAATCTCTCATTTAATGCATAACAAAAAAATTCAATCAACTTATTGTTGCTCATAACTTGATCTTTGAAAATGGTACATCTTTTGAAGGTTGTTCATCCCCAAGAGAAGAAATATACAATTTTGGTGTGGTTCTTCTAGAAGTCTTGTCAGGGAAGCGGAACATTGACAACAACCGTCCAGCCAATGAGAGAATACAAGTTGATTTTATCAGGCCTCACTTAGACAGAAAACAAGGAATCAAGAGAATTATAGACACTCGTATAGATGGGCAGTACACAACAAGTGTAGCGAGAAGATTTGCTATGATTATGAAGAGATGCCTCTCAATACAACCCACGGATAGGCCAACTGCTGACGAGGTAGTGAAAGCATTGGAGGAGCTTCAAGATACCCAAGAAAGTTCCCCAACTCCAAGAGTTCGGAAAGTGTCTGATCCAAGGCGAGCGACTTCAGCTACAACCTCTACTGGTGCCAATGTTCAAAAGAGTTGATAGAGCAAACGAAACGAGGATAGTTAATTTGGTGCGTAGTTTTGGCATGCGGCAAGTACATATATTTTTGGAGGTAATTCTATGGTTTTGTATTAATTGTAGGAGCTCTGTTTCCGATTGGTCTTGGGTTCCTGCGTATACATATTTTGATTTTAGAGTTGTCTACAGTTAGCCTCATTTCATGGCTATCCATGTCTCGAATCCGCTACTCAAATGGTTTACATAGTCAACGGTACCAAGTTTATGTGTTTTTTTCTTAGTTCATATATATCTGTTGGATATCCTTTATGGTGACTGCTTTTTTTTGTAATGATTTTCTTGACAATAGCATATGGAAAAATTACCCAATACTTTAGCAAGTGAGCATGTAGCACTTTAGCAACTTTAGCAAGTAGCATTTCAAGCAAGTTGATTAAATTAAGACTTATCATATTTGGATTTAGTGTTTGTAGCAAAAGTTCCACTCCACCATTTTGCAAGTAGCACTTTAGCAACTTGTGGAAATGAGACTTTATTAAATTTGGATTTCACAAGTTTTTAACCCGGCTATAGAGTGAATTGTAGGGGATATCAACAATGGCTATTTTGGACAATTTTACCGTCACCTAACATGCTATGATGATCCAATTCTTAAGTGTGAATGTGATTCAAGAAAGTTGAACTTTTGCTAAAGATTTCTATTAGATTCATGGAGACAGGAGATGTTTGTTAATCTGTTGAGTAGTCATTCTTAAGTGCAGTTATTTGTGTTTTTTTTGCTGTAAATCAAGTTTGAAGTTATTGTTTTGAGCAGATTTCGGTTGTCTTGTGATGTATAACCATATAGTGAGTTTAAGATCTTGAATGTTGGACGATTATTGTACAAATCTTGATATACTTTCAAGAGTATATCCATATTAAAATGGGAATAAAACTGTTTTTTCTCTACTTAACAGTATGTTATATCGCCATAAACATTTTAAGAAAACAAGAACCTGTCCAATTTCTTCAAGTTCTTAACAACTAGCACCGATGAATGTAACAAGGTTAACAAAGTTGTTGCTCTGATTTTCTTTCCAATACCTATATATCAAATTGTTATGGAAGTTGTTATTGAATCCTATATCGACAAGACTTGGACCATTACTCCTATATGTTGAAACGACATCACATGCAATATTTTATCTGGTAAGCACTTACCGGGTAAGAATCTCGACCCTTTTACGTGCTCTTACCTGCTAAGATTCTCAATTTACCCTATAGGATTCTCTATTTAGAGACCCCATTGAGCATTTCCAATGTTTGGTTCTTAAAGGATGTGATGGTGAATTTGATTGCATCTAAGTGGATTCGAAAAGTTTGAGATGATGATGCTTTGTAAGCTCACAGAGCGCTAACCACTCGTGCCATGACTGCAAACATGGCTTGGGATGGTTGATAACGCTTCTCATGCTTTTCACCAAAATTGATACTCCTCACGTGAACCTAACCTGATATATATGTATGTGTATGAACATGTATAGATTGTGAAAGTATTCTTTATTATGTAGATTCTCGTCATACAAGCATCAATGATGGGAAAAGAATGTTGTCTTTGATTTTTTTTACAAACGCACACACCCACTAACCCTACTTCTAAATCTACTCCAACGTTTATAGCGGGACTCGAACCTACAACCAAAAGGGAGGGGGCATCACTCAAAACCACCAAATGCCGCTGGGCTACAAGCCCTTTGGCAATCACACCTATAAGTTGCTTATATAAATTTCCATATGTACAATCCAATTTTGATGCATGCAACTAGGTCTAAACTTACGAAACCATGAAACTTATCTAAGTTGCTACCTTGAACCGTTGGTTATATTTTAAGTAAAACTACATCATTCATTAGACCATTTCCAACAACATTGTTAAAATAGAAAATTTTGAGTTTTTTTTTTCTTAAAGTACTCCAATAGCATTGTTACACCATTTGCTAAAATAGAAAAAATTTGAAGTTTTTTCTAAATATAGAGTGTTCTTTAAGGGTGCGATTGGTACGCAGACAAGATATGACAGGACAAGGTAGAACAGGACATGACAAAACATGACAGAACAGATGTTTAGCGTTTGGTAAGACATGATAGGGCAGAACTAGACATAACATGACTAATTAAATAACCATTTTACCCCTGGTGAGATTTCAGGTTCGGATTTTGATAATATATGTTTTTCTTTTCTTTTTCCACCAAATTAGTAGAAATAGAAATAGTGTGCAACGAAAATTTAAAGATGGACATATATATTTTAAATAAGAAAATTTGAATAAAAAAATATCTTAATGAAAAATTTACTCTTATATTAGATATAATACTAATCTTAATCTTTCATTTACATGCTTAATCATTAAAAATTAAAATTAATTGAAACTCCAAAATCCAAATTCAAACGTTAAAGATTAAATTAAACACTGAAACTAATAAAAATAAGTTCAAATCTCAAAGATCTACATAAAAAAGTTACAAAAAATATTAATAAAATCTTTTAATCGGGTTTCGGGTGAGTTCGGGTAATAGGTACGGAGGAGACCCTACCTGAACCGAGTAACTCGTCATAAAGTTGGATATCAAAGATCGAGTTAGTTCGAGTTATGTGGGTCAGGTAGATTCAAAATGTTTCGAATCGGATTTTCGATTTTTCGGATTTGGTCAAGTTTTGTTCACCTCTAGTATGAGGTAATTATAAAGAAAGAGAAAATCATTATGTATTTTGAGGGTATAAATGTATAATGGTAAAGCTGACTCTGTTCTACTTATTCTAGGGTGTAAGATGGAACAGACTTGTCACACTTTTGTTCTACTTAGTTCTGGTGTGTCTCACATAGATGTCTGCCAAACATGGGACAAATTTGTTCAGTCCCTGTCCTGCATACCAAAAACACCCTAAAACCTCTAAATGAGGAAAAAGAAACATTATTATGATATATTTCAACAATAATATATTTAATTATTTGTAAGTTTTAAAAAAGTATATCGAGATAATAAATATAATGTATATTTCAGTAACATAAGTAATGATAGATTTTCCAAGATAAAGAAATTGTTGGAGATGGAAAAAAAGTTTTAAATATTTTGATATTTCATCTCTGTTTAAAAGAAATTATAGCAAAACTGTTGGAGATGCTCTTAGTTGGATGTAGCTTTGTGGGATTTTGGCTTGCAATTTAAGCAAGAAATGAAGTCCTCAATATAATTTAAATCCCATCGTATTGCATGGGTATATAACTAGTATATATATATATAGAGAGAGAGGAAAGTTCAAATGTGAACCACTTTTTGGTTGTGACGTGAGGACAATCGAGAACGCGACACGTGGCGACTTTGAGTGTGGTCCCCCCCCCCCTTTAATTCAATGTCCTCTCATGAATCGCGCCTAGTCACCCGCCGTGGACATGACGTGGCGCCTAGTCATCCGCCACATGTCGCGCTCTCGGCTGTCCTCACGTTCACAACCAAAAAGTGGTTCACATTTGAACCCACCCCTATATATATATATATATATATATATGACTTAGGGTCATGTGAGATCAAACTGTTTTCGGGAGACTGTATGAGACCAATAGCTAACGTATGAAACTTCACAAAAAAACCACGTGAAGGTAAATAAAACTCGAATACGCAGACCTAAAAATCACTTTTGATGCAAAAAAATATCCAAAACAAGGTAAAAACGAAACCTTCATAGATCAAATGCTATGAAGGTTACAAGTAAACAATGCGAACCTTCACAGCAAAAATGCTGTGGAGGTTTCGTTTTTTTTTAACCTTTTTTCTTCAATAGTGTTTTTAGTATGTTTTTAGGATGAATGTTCAAATTTTTTTTACCTTCACAAATGTTTTGATGTGAAGTTTCATGTAAAATATGTTGGTCTCGGTCTCACAAAAACAGCTTGGTCTCACTAGAACTTAACCCATATATAACCAGGTTCAAAGGAAAACATTAAATAAACGAAAACTGAGGAACATCCCTATAGTACTCCATCTAGACATTATGCACTTATGCATACGGGTAATTTTATAATAATGCACTTGTGCATAAGTATAAAGTGCATAATGCACTTATGCATAAAAACCGGAAAACCTCAAATTACCGTACGATCTACATGGTGGACTATGAAAAACTTAAGTTTTATATTCTTTGAGGTTTTTCCTTTAACTTCTTCCTATTTTTCTCTTTCTACATGTATAGAGAAAAGTTCAAATAAGTGAAAATCTAAAACTCAAAACTCAAAATTTTTAAATAAATAAATTAATAAAAGGTTGTTAAAAATCTAACGTATAAAAGAACCATCATTAAAACTAGAAATATACCCGCGCGCGTTGCAGCGCGAAGTATGTATCAATTGCCCGATTTTTATATACATCAATTTAATCATATGTGTTCAATCAATTAACCTCCTAATGGTTTATTGAATAGTCAATTTCGAAAAATGAAATAAAAGTATTATCTTTATATAATAGAATATATAATATAATTGAATAAAAAATATTCAATATTGGGCTTATTTCGAAGGTATTGACGAGACGATTATGATGGTATAATTTGTTAAAAAAAACGTAATTTTAATATAAATTTTAGTTCATAATATATGATTAGTTAGATTATATGATAAGGGTTTAAAATAGAAAATGAAAAAGTAAAGGACTAAAATAAGATTTATTAACTAACTATGGGGGTATAAAGTGTAAATGTGTAAAGTAATTGTTGAAAAAAAAACTGTCAAATTGAGTTATTCTCTTATATATATGGTATAGATTTGAGTAAATTACAAATTTGGTCCCTATGCTTTTGATGGTTTTAAGAAGATGAAGTTAAATAAACATGGTGGCAACTAGTGTTGGCCAAATTTCGGGTTCGAACCGTGTTTGACCAAAACCCGGTTTGCTACAGTGTTGGTCAAACCCGGGTTCGGTTCGGTTCGGTTTCATTTGGCCATCACTAGTGGCAGCAATGGTAGGAGGTGGTGGTGGTGGTGGGTGGTTTAAAAAGATGAAGTTATAAAATAACAAAAATACTCCTATCTTAGCGGAGCTATTTAACAGAAGTTAGGGCAAATGATCTCCATCTTAACGAAAATCAAACCCCTAACGACCTAGACCAAATTTTGAAAATTAGGATTTAGGGACTTCCATTGTAATTGAACCCAAACCGCAATGACCAAATTTGTAATTTACTCTTAAAATTTTCATCCAAAGAAAAAGAAGACAGAAAACCCCAAAACCCCAAAAAACCTGTTAAAGAAGCTTGAAACCCTACTTTCCTTGCCGTCATCGTCTTCTACTTTCCGGCCCAAAGCCCTCCTCGTCACCGTCTATCTCCAAGCCCTAATTGTTCAATAGGTCCTCTGGAAGAGCGTTTTCCCTAACCCTAATTGTCTAATTTTTTCAGTTGTTTTTGCAATCATTCAATCACAACACACCAAGACTTCAACTTGAAGAGTTTCAATTGGAAACAATCATTCACAAAATCAGGTAAGCTAATCACCACATTTTACTTCTTCTTCTTGTTGTTTTTGACTGTTTTAAAGGTAGCTTCAATATGCTTGGCTACACTTTACATGTAACTATGGTTTACATCTAGATTAAGTTAAGTTGCATATAAGATTATTCTACACTTTTATGCTTAAATGTCTGTTGCTAATTATAATATTCTCAGGAAAGGATGAAAGAAGTGAACACAATGAAGAATGACTCTTGTTGCGCATATTGCTAATTGTAAAATCGCAACCGAAACAACAACTAAAACACCTAATCTAATTTTATAGTTTCGAGAGCATGTCAATGCACATAATATATCCGAGCGAGTAGCCTGCTTCGAAGTTCTGACTAACTACCATACTGATAGAAATCGTGTTGCATTTTGTAAGAAAGATGTGACCTTGATCATGGTGTAGTGATTATAACGATAGCAAGAAATTTATGCTGCTTAAACATTCACAATGTTAGGGATTGAAGCAGAGGCGGACCCAATTTTCTTTCCATGTGGTGGCACCATTTGACTATAAGAAATAAATCTGTAAACCTTTTTAATGCTAAAGCATTAAAGATTTGATAGTTACATGAAGTTTCATTGAAATTATTACAGATAGAAACAGCTGAAGAAAGCCAATTAAAGAATTTTCAGATGAAAAATCTGAAGCAGCTCAACCCCAACTGGGCACAGCTTTGCCAAGTATGTCTTCTTTCACTTTCTTTATACCTATCGTGCACATACCTTAGCATTTGACTTAATCTGTCTTATGAACTTGGTTGTCTGCAGAAATTAGGTAAAGGGTCTGAACTATCCTCAAGGAAATCGGGAAAAGAGATTCAGGAAAGCATATTAGGTTTGTGAATTTGCGTATCCCTTATTGTTATTTTGTTACCCTATCATCTTTAGTCGTCAAACTCTAGTTATTTCATATGAATTACACAAAGTGTGCAAATTGCAATTGCACACTTTGTTTATTCGTTTGCTGTTTTAGAAATTTATCTTGCAAATGGTTACATTTCATTTCGATGTAGATGTTAAATTACCCAATTTTTCATGAGATGGGCAAATATGTTTATTGAAATATCATTTGACCATGTGCAAATATTTGCAGGAAAGCGCAAAGAGAGGTCTGAGAATGGGGAGGCCAATGAAATTGAGATGAATGCTCTTACTCCTACCTCATCTGATTCAAGGTACCCATCTTTTTTTAAGCCATATCTTTTTGTACACATGTACACTCACATAGACACATATAGGGTAACAAGATTTCATACACGTTCTTTTGTTTCATGGGTTCGTCAGTAATTTCTCTTTCCCAGTTAATTTAACATTCCAACGTTTCTATTTCTATATGGTGTGAAATTTGAGCGTTGTGAGGAAAACGAAGATGTGATTTAATTCCGATTAAATTACAGGAACTGGGATGGGGAGCCCAAAATGAACATGGACAACGGGGTTGACCGTTGTCCAGACCTTTTATTTTATTTTTCTTTCTCCAAACTTCATTGTCTGTGTTTTTTTATTGTCGTTGATATCTTTTTGTCATGCAATTTAACTAAGTATCAAGTTGATAGTATTACAGATGCGATAGCCATGGATTGCGAAATGGTCGGTGTCAGCCCTCTAGGAAACAAAAGCGCTCTTGGAAGAGTGACCTTGGTAATTTACATTCATATTGTCTGTATTTTTGTCATTTGTCCAAAGTTTACCCTGAAAAAGGACTTGAGTTAATTCACCCAGCTAGTCAATTTATCAAAGTGGGTCATGAATGGAAAAAGGGGTGCACTCACCAAGTTCTTGATTAATCCATCATTATAAATGAAAAGCTAAAGTGAATATACATCAATTACACTATTTTGTATGTTTTACTAAACACCATTTGGTTTCTGATAGGTAAATAAGTGGGGAAATGTTATATATGATGAGCATGTTCGTCCGGTTGAACGTGTGGTTGACTTCCGTACTCAAATAAGTGGCATCCGACCCCGTGACTTGAAAAAAGGTTTTATTTACCTTTTTGTTATTAAACGTCTTCCTTTTGCATATTGTATGTTATTTTTCAAATCTACTTTAAAACACTAATGATTGTCCTTGTACATTCTAGTTTGATTCGGGATCCACAGTTGTAATTAGTTTGATTTACACGAATTTATAATCTTATCTTCAGCAAAGGATTTTCGTATTGTTCAGAAGGAAGTGGCTGAATTGCTCAAAGGGAAGATCCTTGTTGGCCATGCATTACGCAATGATCTTAAGGTTAGTATGCAGACTCCTAAAGGGGTATATATTGGGGTCAACAGTCAACACAATATACAGAAAGGGCAGTTGAGAACTTATCAGACTTATGAAATTTTCTTGCAGCCAGTGATCTTAAATTTCAATCCATCGCACTTCTCTGTTACACATTCTGATAAATTTTGGGCATTTGGCTAAGTAGCATATAGCCAAAACACGAGAGTAGAGTATTCGAAAGTGAACTTATGCAGAATTCTTTTTTCTTACAGGCGTTGTTATTAAGTCACCCAAAGAAGGATATACGAGATACTGCCGAATATCAACCATTTCTGAAGTATTGCTTCTAAACCACATTCTAATTGTTTCTTTCACTGTTTGCTGATATTTATATGAAAATGTGGGAAAATAGTTTTTGAGGCATCTCACAAGATTAAATAGTGCTTTTTAGTCCTTTCTAATTAACACACTAAATGCTTATAAGGTCCACCTAGTGGGCTCTGTGTGTCTTATAGGTTTAGATCATATCTTCTACAAGCAATATATATTTATCATGCAATACGTCCAGAACTACCACCCCTTCATATTTAATGCTTTTCCTTAAATACCCTTGCATAATATAGGAAAGCATCCATATACTTCACATGTTCCAATATATTAGTTGCGATGAGAGGTTGAAATGAGGACAAGGCCAAAATAAGAACACACAAGATGTCCAATTCACTTGTGATTGTCGAAAACATGGTGAACGCAAATGCATCAAAATGTTAGGAAAGTTGCTCTAGTTTCTATTCAGTGTGAATTATTTTTTCTTCTCAATTAGTGCATGTAACTACATCCATTTCTGCATATATCCAAAACCATTTTAACTGGTAAACATGTATTCAGTCTACATGAATTGATTGATTTTGATTTGATATGATTCCACATAAGCAATAATTACAATATAACTTGACAAGTTGGCATTTACATATCAGTAGTTACAAAATCTACCCATTACTTGTCAAAATGGCCACAAATATGAAGAAATGAACTTTTATTACACAAATGAGAAAAAAGGCATTTTATCTTTATATAACTACAAGGGTAAAATGAGAATAATTTATATAATATTTACAGAATTGGCTGCCAAAATCTTTACCGATAAGATGGGGTTGTTTCTTTTTACAATTCTTGACCGTCTGTATGTTACCCATCAGAAACTTATGTCATTATGATGCAGAGAAGGGCGTAGCAAGGCACTTCGTCATCTTGCAGCTGAAGTTCTTGGCGTCAAGATCCAAAATGGCGAGCATTGTCCTGTGAGTTCCGTTCAATTTCTACAAATTTTCATTTGAGGAATCCCAAGAAATCAATATTTTTCTTAAGAGAAATTAAAAATAAAACCAACTATCGTGTTTTGATTGATTAAGTCGTTACACTTGTTTTTGAACGAAAAAGCCATCAAACTCACTTTAAATGATGAAGTCCTTGAACTATTTTTTTGAATTAAAAGACCGTTAATTTTTTTATTTTGAAAGATTATCGTTGTTTACCTACATCCATTTAACAAAAGTACAAAAAATATTTCTAGGGGTGTAAAGGAGCCGAGCCGAGCTCAAGCTTAACTAAGCTCAAGGTCGGCTTGTTTAAGTTCATAAAGCTTGAGCTTGAGCTTGGCTCGTTTCGTGCCTTATGGTCAAGCTTGAGCTTCTCAAAGATTTAGCAAGCTCGGGCTCTGCTCGAGCTCAACTCGTTTACCTGTAAATCAATATTTAATATGTTATTATCATATCATATTTATTATTAAATTATTTTTATTATTTAACATATGTTAACTGAGGCTTGTTTAGGCTCGCGAGCATAAAAGCTCAAGTTCGAGCTCGTTTATTAAACAAGCTTAAAATGAAGCTCGAGTTCAGCTCGAACTCGTTTAACTCGAGCTTGAATCAAGCTTTGAAAAAGCCAATCACGAGTAGCTCACAAGCAGCTCGGCTCACTTACACCCCTAAATATTTCTAAACGACTAAAAAGGTTTTGAAGTAAAATTAAGGCTAAATTAGTGTGGGTTTAAAGAATTTCAATAGCAAATTTCTGAAAGTTTCAATGATTTATTATATTGAAAAAGAATGTTCAGGGACTTAATCATTTGAAATGATAAAGTTAATGGTTTTTTTACTCAAAAAAATAGTTAATGGCTTAATCATTCCAACCGAAAAAGCATAATAGCTTTTTCATTCGAAAAATACGTTAAGGATTTGGTCATTCAAAAACAATGCATTAAGAATTTGGTCAAAAACAATGCATTAAGAATTTGGTCATTCAAAAACAATGCATTCAAAAACAATGCATTGGGTTTTTTTAGCTTTTCTTTTTTTTTAAGAAGGAAACAATTTTCTATCAAATATATGGTAAACATACTCTGAGACGTACGTTGTTTACAGATAGAAGATGCTCGAGCTGCCATGATGCTTTACATGAAGAAAAAGCGGGAATGGGAAAAGTTTGTTAAAGATTTAGTCAAGATGAAACTAAAGCAGAAGAAGCGTAAACCTAAAAAGCATAAGAAAGAAGAAACTTCACTTGCATCTTAGAATCACCCTTTTTTCACTGAACTGGATTTTGAAGCCGAAACTTTCTGTGTGTGGTGGCATCATGGCGGTAACTGGTGGTTGGTGGTGGCATTTTCGAAATGAAACAGTTTAGTAGTTTACTGGGAGGTGTCCGTAAAAGGCCGTTTTGAGCCAAAGTTTTGCTTTTGTTTTTAGGTATGATTTTTTGTGTTCATGGGGAACAAAACATGCCTCAAGAACCTTATTAATTGTTGGAAGTTTCTTTGTAATTTATACTGTATGGTTGTATTCTATAAAAAAATTTAACTTCAGTATACAAAGTAAGGTGCTGTTTGGTTGTTCTTCCATTATGTCTTATATGGAAAAAGGGGTTTGGAAATTAAATTTGTTTGTATAGACTAAAAAGTTTTTATTGAAAGTTCTGTTTATAGAAAGAAGTTTCAAGGCTTTTTCATATATAGAAAGAGTGTGCTTGTAAGCTTTGAAAAAACTTTGGCTTTTTGTACAAAGCTTCTCTAGAAGCTTGAGCCTTGGTGGATAAGTTAATTTCTATATAAATAAGCCACTATCAAGTAGTCATGTATTGTTGACTATATAGGATGTGTTTCATTAAGCTCATTAAATTGCTAATAGATAGACAATTGGGCGGTGTTTAGTTGTTGAATTCTGTAGTGATGTTCGGATAACTTCTTGAATTCCATAATTTAATGAATTCGTCATTTCTTGACTTAAGTGAAAGATTTGAATTCCAACCAACCATATCATAGTCAAATTCCTTCAAATTCCATCTCATTTCCTTCAAATTCAAATTCAAATTCTTTTGATTGACTTCAATTCCATTAAATTCTATTCTACAAACCAAACGTGCCCTTATGTCCAAGGCCTTTCTTCCAACATTAAGATCATCAGCCGCTTCAACCTTAAGATCATGGCTTTTGGTAGGCCACGACATGTTATTTGTCTTCCGATCAATGCTAAATCTCTTGTTCGCTGCCTCTTATTGATCTGTATTGCTCTTTTCTCCTTCTTACCCGCTTGATTTCTGGTTGGGTAAGGGACGACCACTGAGTCCAGAAGCTCTTCTTTGTCTCTCTACTTCCCTCCTCTTTCCTGTGTTTTTGCTTTCCAACATTGAAATAGAAGGATGTGTAGTTGGCCACCTACTCCTCAAAACATAGAAACACGCTGCCTTTGCCGTGGTCGTCGATTAACCTCTACTTGTTTTCTAAACACTAAAGTTACGTTCTCATACTTTCCTCTATAAGTCGTGCCTTCATTGTTTGGCGATTGACAAAGGCGTATTTGTGGCAAACTAATTGAGTAAATCATGCATCTGGTCCTTATAATTTCCATATTATCTTGGATTTGGTACCACAATTCTTTATTCTAAGGCAAGAATTTGCATTTTTGTAACACATTGGTCCCTGCCACTGCGGTAGTTGAACTCCCATCTGTTAAATGAGGACATTTTCGTCATTTTGGTAGCATATTGGTCCATGCCACTAACGACAAATTTGAATGGGTTTTATCGTGGGGGTTTAGTTTTTGGGTTTAGATATTCGTTTGATTCAACAAGCAGGTGAAGAAAAAAAGGCAGCACTGGAGCAAAAGATGGATCGATGCATGTGGAGTTGCAGGAGGGGTTTGAGAAAAAGAAGACATCCAACGTTCCAATGATTGTAGAGCTACGTAGCAATACTAGTTATTCAATTAATTGAGCAATGGTTTAAGACTCTTACAAGTTGCAACTCATTCAAAACTATAGAAATACCTCCAAAAATGTATGTATTTGCCGCATCCAAAACTGCGCACCAAATTAACTATCCTCTCATAATTTGTTTTCCTCTATCAACTCTTTTTGAACATTGTACTAGTAGAGTTGTAGCTGAAGTCACTTTCCCAACTCTTGGACTTGGGGCAGTTTTTTGGATATCTTGAACCTCCTCCAATGCTTTCACCACCTCGTCGGCACTTGGCCTATCCCCTTGGTTCTATTGATAGGCATCTCTTCACGATCTTAGCAAATCTTATTGCTACACTTGTTGTGTACTGCCCATCTATACGATCGTCAATGATTCTCTTGATTCCTCGTTTGCTGTCTAAGAAAGGCCTGATAAAATCAACTTGTATTCTCTCATGGGCTGGACGGTTGTTGTCAATGTTTTGCTTCCCAGTGAAGACTTCTAGAAGAACCACACCAAAATTGTATATTTCTTCTCTGGGGGATGAACAACCTTCAAAAGATGCACCATTTTCAAAGATCAAATTATAAGCAACTAGATGTTGTTAAATGAATATTTTTTTATCATGTATTAAATGGGTGACTGACTTCTGTAACCAGTCAATAGTAATCGCTAGAAACAAAAATTATTACACTTGCAGAAGTAATTCGAAAAAAAAAACAACCAACTTCTAAATATAAAACTTTTTGCCCAATGTGATATAAAATGTATTAAGCAGTAGTTTTCAATGTGAAAATTGAACTGAAAAATAAGGGTAAAACTGGAGAAGGCCAGTAGATTACATTTGCTTAGTCCCAACCATTGGGCAACAATTTCTCGTTTAGCTTACCTCTGGGAACGTCTTCAGTTAGTTTGTAGTGATGATATTCAGGTTCTAACTCTTGGTACGTTCTCCACGAGAATTTATAAAGTTTTGCGTTCCAATTCTGAGAAGAGAAAAGTTCATGTGAGAAATTAAGGGAATTGCTGTAGTTGTTCATAAGGAAATACTTTTATATTGATTGATACACATACAGAATCCAACAAGATACTTTTGGACGTGATATCACAACATATCATTTTTGCTTCATGGTTGTGAACGTAGGCAATCCCCTTCGCAGCACCAAGAGCGATCTTCATTCGTAGGTTCCAAGACAAAGGTTCATGAAAGCTACTTCCTAATAGACAAAGTCAAATGGGTAAGTAAGTAGTAAATAAAGAGAGTGTAAGATTCCATAAATTTAACCACAAGGGCGTACTGGTTGAAGGCCCTGGGGATGTGGTGGAATATCCATCTGCCCAG
Source organism: Centaurea solstitialis (assembly GCA_030169165.1). NCBI lineage: Eukaryota > Viridiplantae > Streptophyta > Magnoliopsida > Asterales > Asteraceae > Centaurea > Centaurea solstitialis. The sequence continues at coordinate 7,463,949 of CM058043.1, read as the reverse complement.
GGTTTAATTCCAGACGTCCACAACAATTGTAGCCACTGAGTTTTTCAGGGCTGATGACTGATGTCTTGCAAGTATAATTTTCCGGATTAGTTTGGGCATAGCCCAAAATACCCTTACAAAAAAAAGATCCCACAAATTTGGATGTAATTTATAATGGCAACAACTCACTTCTGAATAGGTGGTTTTTCAGGTTTCTTCAACGAAAGAACTCATATACGAGGAATCTCTGGTCATCCTCATCTAGGCAGTAACCAATTAACTTCACAAGATTTGGATGATCTAGCTTACTTAAATGACTAATTCCAGCCTACAAGAATGTTAGAAAATGCTCCAACTTAAAAGGGCACTCAGTATGTACTTTTAAAAATGAAAATGACTTTAATCCAACAAATCAAGTAAAAAATCAAACAGTCCACACTTACCAACCATTCTTTGTCATCTTGATCACTTTCTTTGGTTAATATCTTTACAGCAAAAATAGTGCCTTTACCAGGCTTGGTGGCTTCAAGAGACTGATCATCAAACCACCCCTTGAAAACTGAACTAAAATCACCTCCTATAACTGCATCGGGCCTAAAATTCCTAGTAGCCATTTTAAGTAACTTATAACTAAAAGGCTTCAAATTTAGATTTGTCCCACTCCAACCTGTTAAATACATCATAAGACGTTGTTAGCTCTTGATTATCTTTGTTATAATCAAAACATCTTATTTTTTTTAATGGCAATCAAAACATCTTATGCTATGAATTATGAGTGTTCAAAGCTATATCTTGAAGCCTTTTCCATATATGGTTGTAGGATTATAACATTAGCTTCAGATTTATTTCCAAGCCTTAAATCATCGTATTAACCCAAACTCGATCTCTATGTGTTTGAGAAAATGTATTACTTACTTGATTCTTCACTTGACTCGCCTTCACTACCTGATGTTTCAGTTACATCCTTTTGGCCATGATCAACTTTAGCTTTTCCTGTATTAACTTTTGCATTATTTACGTTCTCATTTGGTTCACCTTCACTGCTCAATGGATGAGATGCCATCATATTGCCGGTTTTTGAGTCAACTTTGGAACCAAAAATCCACTGGAATTTGTCAATGAGTTTCCCTTCTGTTATAGAAGAATCCAGTCTCTCTTGTGAAGAGAGTATGACATCAAGCTTGCCAATGATCTCAGCCATTATAGGTCGCTGATTCGGTTTGTTATCTAAGCAGCGACATGCAATACGTGCAAAGTCTTTTAGACAGTTGCTAGAGATTTGCCCTCTAAGTCTAGAATCGATAATATTGTTCAGTTTTCCTTTTTTAATGCAGTCTTGAGCCCATGGTGCTAAACCCATTTGGTCTTCATCAAGTGTTATATCAACGGCAGGTCTCCCACATAACACTTCAAGCAAAAGAACCCCAAAAGAGTACACATCCGATTTGGTTGTCAAGTTGCCTGTATAGACATAATGCGGATCCAAATACCCGAATGTTCCCTTAACGAGAGTGCTAACATGTGTACGTGTTTGGTTTGTAGGACCTATCTTGGCAATCCCAAAGTCAGAAATCTTTGCAGCAAATTTCTCATCTAGTAGAACGTTGGAGCTCTTTACATCACGGTGTATGATCCCGTGTTGAGTGCCGGTGCCTGTGTGAAGGTAGTCCAGTCCACGAGCAGCTCCTTTGCATATTTTGAGCAGTTGCAACCATGATAGACGAGAACCATCTTTGTAAAGATGGTCCTCAAGGGTCCCCTGAGGCATATATTCATAAACAAGTGCCATCTCTTTTCCCTCGTAAGAGTATCCGATCAAAGATACCAGATTACAGTGTCGAATCTTAGAAAGCATCTCAACTTCTGCTTGGAACTCAACTACTCCTTGATTGGACATGGAATTCGATATCTTGATCGCAACAACAACGGTATTTGAACCATCCTTGATGGATCCTTTATAGACCTTACCAAATCCCCCACGGCCAACGACCAGCGACTCATCGAAGTTTTGAGTTGCCAATCGAATCTCGTCAACTGAGTATCGTTGGCATATTTTGTCCAGTGCCAGAAATGAGGTCTCATTTTCCTTTGAGTTTGCAAGTAACATTGTTTTTGGTAGTTATTGTTGTTTGTATCCTAGATGTTGTAAGACAAATGCTCCACAAAGCTTCTGGTAACAAGTATAGAGTGGTGGTTGGGCATAAGGATAAGGTTAGCACCCACACCACACATCTTGTCGATCATAGACTTTTTCATGTATAAAGACTTTTGGAATATCTTTTGGCAAATCACATTGTGGGACATACTATTTTGTAAATTAATGTATTTCTGTGAATTAGATATGACCTCACATGCAATGCGACGCAAAACATCTCAAATCTAAAGCTGTGAACCCAAAACAATAATCTGGTTTCATGTTCAGTTTTATTTGCATCACATGACACAAATTTTATGGTCTTATGGGCTTTTTACTCTCATATTGGATGCATATAATTCAAGATCGATATGATCAATTTGTTAAAAAAAAATCAAAAAAGTTTCATTTGATAGTGGGTATACAAGCCAATAACATTTGTTCCACTTTTAAATATGATACTTGTGAACCACAAGATGGTCTTTTGGTTGCAATTAACTTTAAAACACCATTGATCACTACTACTCTTATGCATGCAAACCAAGTTCAATTTATACAAACCCATAGAAATATCTCCAAATATACATATATATATATATATATTATATATGAGGAGAGTTCAAATGTAAACCACTTTTTGGTTGTGAACGTGAGGATAGCCGAAAGCGTGACACGTGGCGGTGACTAGTCAATAAAGGCGGCTTTGAGTGTCCCCGCCCGCCCCCCCCCCCCCCCCCCCCCCCCCAATTCAATTGCCTCCCATGAATCGCGCCTAGTCATCCACCGTGGACTTGACGTTGCGCCTAGTCATCCGCCACATGTTGCGCTCTCGGCTGTCCTCACTTTCACAACCAAAAAGTGGTTCATATTTGAACCCACCCCTATATATATATATATATATATATAGTTGTGGCATGCCGAAACTACACACCAAATTACCTATCCTTATTTGTTCTCCTCTATTTGTTTATTGAACATTGGCACTATTAGAGGTTGTATGAACTCACTGGCCTTGGATGAGACACTTTTGGAACTCTTAAACCTTCTCCAATGCTTTCACTATCTCGCTAGCAGTCGGCCGGTCCTTGGGTTCTATTGAGAGGCATCTCTTTATAATCATAGCAAATCTTATTGCTACCCGTGTTGTGTACTGCCCATCTATACGATAGTCTATGATTCTCTTGATTCCTTGTTTATTGTCTAAGTAAGGCCCGGTAAATTCAACTTGTATCCTCTCATAGAAGAACCAAACCAAAATTGTATATTTCTGATTCCGGGGATGAACAACCTTCAAAAGCTGCACCATTTTCAAAGATCAAATTATGAGCAACTAGATGTTGTTCAGTGACTGTATTTTTATCATGTATCAATTGAGAGATTGATTCTAAGTAATGGCTAGAAAAAAGTACACTTGCTACCATAGAGAAAGACATTTATAGGGACAACACATATTATAATGGTTTTTAGGAAACATGAATAGTAAACTTCTAAAGAAATGTACGATTTTTGTCCCTGTAGTTTGATATCTATAACACTTTTCGTCCTTGATCTTTAAAGACCACTTTTTTCATCCCTGTGGTTTTTATTTTCATTGCATTCTCATCCCTCCATCAAACTTTGTTAACTTATCCAGAAAATATTTGATTAGATTACATATTTGGTCTTTATAATGGACTATCTTTATATTTTTTATTCTCAAATTACATAATTCATATAATTCACATTTTGTTACTTTTTACTTTATTTATTTATTTTATTAAGACATTTTGTTTTATTAGTTAATTATAAACTATCATAACCTTAATAAAAAAACAATCAAATAATTTCATTAAACTACTGATAAATACATGATATTTTTTGCCAGAAGTATTAGGTTAAAATCTCTTAAAATTAAAAAAAATTATTTATTGATTTATTAAATCTTTTTATTTATTTTAAATAATCATTGACATATAAATCCATCTTCCTACTTATGATAAAACCTATCACAGCTTTTAACCCTGCGTGAAGTCCGGGCTGTTAATAACTAGTTTCTTCATACATATTTTAATAAGCATGAAAAATTATAGTAATCAAGTAACATAATCAATTAACTATTGTTGGTTTAGCTTACCTGTGCAACTGCGGCGTTCAATAACATCCAATTCATCTACAATAAGATTGTGTTGATGAAATTGAAGCTCTAATTGCTTGTGCTTTCTCCATAAGAGATTGGAAAGTTTTGCAGTGTGATCCTGATAAGAGAATTGTTGATGTGACAAATTAAGGGAAGTCCAGTAGTTCATATGGAATACTTTAATTTGATACACATACAGAATCCAACAAGATACTTCTGGAGGTGATATCACAAGATATCATTTTAGATTCATGGTTGTGAACGTACGCAAGCCCCTTTGCAACACCAATAGCGATCTTCATCCGTAGGTTCCACGACAGAGGTTCATATAAGCTACCTCCTAAAAGACCAAGTCAAATAGGTAAGAAAGAGACATTAAGATTCGACAAATTTGGATGTAATATATAATGGCAACATCTCACTTCTGAATAGGTGGTGTTTCAAGCTGTTTCGACGAAAGAACTCATATACCAGGAATCTCATGTCATCCTCTAGGCAGTAACCAATTAACTTCACAAGATTTGGATGATTTAGCTTACTTAAATGACTAATTCCAGCCTGCGGGAATGTTAGAAAATGCTCCAACTTAACTAACTCATAATGGGAATATCATCCTTCAAGGGCACTCGGTACTTTTCAAAATGAAAATGACTTCAATCCAATAAATCAAGTAACAAGAGCAAACAGTGCATACTTACCAACCATTCTTTGTCATCTTGATCACTTTCTTCCTTTAATCTCTTTACAGCAAAATTAGTGCCTGTACCAGGCTTGGCAGCTTCAAAAGACTGCCCATCAAACCACCCTTTGAAAACTGAACCACTACTACCTTCTCCCGGAATTGAATTAGGCCTAAAATTCCTAGTAGCCATTTTAAGTACATTATAACTAAAAGGCTTCAAATTTCTATTTGTCCCATTCCAACCTGTTAAAGATATCATAAGACGATGTTAGCTCTTGATTATCATTGTTGTGATCAAAATATCTTACATTATGTGACGTGATGTGTTCAGAGCTATCTTGAAGCCTTTTCCATATGTGGTTGTAGGATTATAACATTAGCTTCAAATTTGTTTCCCAGCCTTAAATCGTATTAACCCAAATTTGATATCTTTGTGGTAAACAAATATATTATTTACCTGCTTCTACTCGATTCGCCTTCACTATTTGATGTTTCAGTTACATCCTTCTGGCTATGATCAATTTTACCTTTTCCTGTTTTAACTTCTGCATTATTTACTTTGTGGCCTTCTTTTTTATTTGGTTCACCTTCACTGCCCAATAATGGACGAGATGTCGTCAAATTGCTGGCTTTTGACTGAACTTTGGCATCAAAAAACCACTGGAATTTGTCAATGAATTTTCCTTCTGTTATAGAAGAATCCAGTCTCTCTTGCAAGGAGAGTATGGCATCAAGCTTTCCAATGATCTCAGCCATTGTGGGTCACTGATTTGGATTGTTTTCTAAGCAACGACATGCAATACGTGCAAAGTCTTTCAGACAGTTGCTAGAGATTTGCCCTTTGAGTCTAGAATCAATAATATTGTTCAGTTTTCCTTTTTTAATACAGTCTTGTGCCCATGGTGCTAAACCCATTTGTTCTTCATCAAGTCTTGTATCAACTGCTGGCCTCCCACATAACACCTCAAGCAAAAGGACTCCAAAAGAATACACGTCTGATTTGATTGTCAAGTTGCCTGTATGGAAATAACGTGGATCCATATACCCAAATGTGCCTTTAACGAGAGTGCTGACATGTGTACGTGTTTGGTTCGTAGGGCCTATCTTCGCGATCCCAAAGTCAGAAATCTTTGCATCAAAATTCTTATCTAGTAGAACGTTGGAGCTCTTTACATCACGGTGTATGATCCCGTGTTGAGTGCCCGTGCCTGTGTGAAGGTAGTCCAGTCCACGAGCAGCTCCTTTGCATATTTTGAGCAGTTGCAACCATGAGAGAGGAGAACCGTCTTTGTGAAGATGGTCCTCAAGGGTCCCCTGCGGCATATATTCGTAAACAAGTGCCATCTCTGTCCCCTCATAGCAGTATCCAATCAATGATACCAGATTACAATGTCGAATCTTAGAAAGCATCTCAACTTCAGCCTGGAACTCTGGGACACCTTGACTGGACATGGAATTCGACTTCTTGATTGCTACAATGGTATATGAACCATCATCCTTCTCAATGAATCCTTTATAGACCTTACCAAATCCCCCACGGCCAATTACATTAAGGAAGTTTTGGGTTGCTGATATGATATCATGGAGTGAGAAACGTCGGCATAACTGGTCTTCCCCAGAAACAAGGATTCCATTTCCTTTGGTGTTGCAGGTAACATTGCTTTTGTAGTTGTTTCCTATACCGGATGTAGAAGTTTCCTCTGAGGAACTGTGGGTTCTAACGGTTGATCTAAACTTGATGAGAAAGATGTGACTTGATTTTTGATTAATTAGGTGGGATAGTAGTGGTGCATGTGATGTGACGTCTTCTATTTTTAATTTCCATGGATGGTTTTAAATGTTATATGTAATTTATGAGAAAGATATTGACGTTATTTTTGAGAAATTAGCTGTGTTGGTGTGCTGTCTTTTGTTTTTGATACAGTTATTTTGTCTTCTGTTTGTTCTTTCAAGAAAATCATAATGCAAATATTTTCTTTTTTCTCTTTTAGAAATAGGACAAATTGTATCCTAGATTTCCTAGCATTTTTTTATTTTCTATATTTTATTTTTCTCAACTGACTCTTTCTTAAATGAAGAATGCAGAGAACTAGATTTTGTGATTTTATTCTGAGATATCCATGAATTATGTTCTCTTGGGTGTGTAAACAAGGCCTCTTGTGATGCCAACAATTATGCTCTTTCCATTTTGTTGGCTTTCGGCTGCACCTTGGCTGGAAACAACCACCATAATTTGTTAATAAATTTCCCATATGATATAGAAGAGTCCAATGTCACTTGTAAACAAAGTATGTGTTTAAGTGTCGCAATCATCTCAGCCATCGTTGGTCGTTCACTTGGTTGATTACGCAAGAAGCAGCACGCAGACTCGAATCAACTGCACGACTCCCACACATGACTATACTTCAAGCAAAACAACTCCAAAGGACTATACAACGACTTTTCTTGTCAATATTCCTGTATAGAAGTAACAATATATAGATCCATGTACTCGAATGTGCATTTGACCCTAGTGCTCACAGAGGTATATGTCAAATTCTTGTCTAACAAAATGGTGGAGCTCTTTACATTTTGGTGTATTCCTCAGTAATTGTTGAGTGCGCGCCACCAGCGGTGTGAAGGTAGTCCAAGCCACATGCGGCAACAACACAAATCTTGGTTAATAAGTTGTAATAAGGTAACAAGTCTTTTTCTGCTACTGGCATCAAGTAATCATCCCAACTAATCTTAATCTTTGTTCATAAACGAGTCTGTAACATCTGATGGAAATGGAATGAAGAAGACATATCCAACATTCCCATGCATAATCGTAGAGCTACGTACCAACTACCAACGCTAGTGATTCAATTAATCGAGCAATGGTTAAGATTGTTACAAGTTTGGTTTTACAGTTGGGTTTTTGCATATGATATAATACATGGATATAGAGGACATATAATTGGTGCCAAGACAGTCCAAATTTCCTGCTGATCCTTATTGGAGACATATTAAAGCAAAAAATTTCTTGACTTTTGATGCCTTTCAAGTAGATTGTCTTATATTACATTGTAAAAAAAAATATACTTCTCCGTCTCTGGTTTCACCTCGTGCTGCTGGTGCCATATGGTGACAAAGAGGGAATCAAGGTGGAGGAGATGCAGCAGTTGGTTGTAGGTGGTGACCTGCTACTTCATCTAGTTTCAACTCATACAAAACCATAAAAATACCTCCAAATATATGTGTATATATATATTTGCTGAATTAACTATACTCATTTCTTCTGATCTATCAATTATTTTGAACATTGACACTAGTAGAGGTTGTAGCTGAAGTCACTTCCCCAATTCTTGGACTTGGGGGAGTACTTTGGATATCTTGAAGCTCCTCCAATGCTTTCACTACCTCATCAGCGGTTGGCCTGTCCCTGGGTTCTATCGAGAGGCATCTCTTCACAATCATAGCAAATCTTATTGCTACACTTATTGTGTACTTCCCACCTATACGAGAATCTATGATTCTCTTGATTCCTTGTTTGTTGTCTAAGTAAGGCTTAATAGAATCAATTTGTATTCTCTCATGTATTGGACGGTTGTTGTCAATGTTGTGCTTCCCTGTGAAGACTTCTAGAAGAACCACACCAAAATTGTATATTTCTTCTCTTGGGGATGAACAACCTTCAAAAGATGCACCATTGCCAAAGATCAAATTGTGAGAAACTAGATGTTGTTTGATGAATATTTTTTAACATGTATTAAATAGATTGATTTTTGTAACGAGTCAATTATGAATGGCTAGAAATAAATTATTACCCATGCAAAAGTAATTTGGAAACCACCAAGTTGTGGCGCAACGGTAGGTTCCTAAAGGGTGGTAGCTCCCACCCGGGTTCGAGGGCGGGCGTGCGCAGTTGGTGGCCACCGAGTGTTAATCCCAAGGGAGCATGCTTAGCTCTCGGTAAAATTGTCAAGGATGTAGTTTGGGCAAAACTCAGATGAACCTTCCCAAAAAAAAAGTAATTTGGAAAAAAAACAACCAACTTGTTTCTGGTGGTCCTTCATGGATTTTCTCTTGTATCTTTTATTTTGTTTTTAATAGAGTTTGTCAGGCGTTCTGGCTCCTTTCCAAAACGAAAACAACCAAGTTCTAAATATTAAAGTTTTGCCCAAAAATTTGAGAGTCATGACATTTCTCATAAAAAGTGGTTCTAATTACTTCCTACTTTTTGCATCACAAAGGTTTTTGGAATAAGGACATCAAAACAAAATGTTTAATTATCAATATTTTCACCATAAAGAAAGTATTATCAAATCAATACTTATTATAATGGTTTTTTCATCATTTGGTACATATTTTAATAAGCATGATTGATTATAGTAATTAAGTAACACAATCAATTAATTCAATTTGTTACCAGTAATGTAAAATGTATTAAGCAATGAAATCCATTGTGAAAGTTGAATTGAAAATAAGCATAAAAGAGAACATTTAATATATATTAGGAGCAATAACTTATTACATTTAGGCAGGGGACCTCAACAATTTCATGTTTAGCTTACCGGTGGGAACGTGTTGATCAATAACGTGTTGAATAGCATCCAACTCATCTACAATTACTCTGGGCTGATAATAATCTTCAGGTTCTAATTGCTCGTGAGTTCTCCACAAGAGATTAGAAAGTTTTGCATTGTAATCCTGAGAAGAGAACAATTCATGTGACAAATTAAGGGAAGTGCAGTAGTTGTTCATATGGAAATACTTTATATTTATTGATACACATACAGAATCTAACAAGATATTGCTGGACTTGATATGACAACATATCATTTTAGATTCATGGTTGTGAATATAGGCAAGCCCCTTTGCAGCACCAAGAGCGATCTTCATTCGTAGGTTCCAAGACAAAGGTTCAAAGCTACCTCCTAAAAGACCAAGTCAGATCGGTAAGTAAGTAGTAAAGAAAGAGACCATAAATTTGGCAACAACTCACTTCTGAATAGGTGGTCTTTCAGGCTGCCTCGATTCATGAACTCATATACGAGTATTTCCCGGTGATAATTTATGTAGTAACCTATTAACTTCACAAGATTTGGATGATTTAGCAGATTAATTCCAGCCTGCAAGAATGTTAGGAAATGCACCAACTTAACTTACTCATAATGGATATATCAGCCTTCAAACAACACTTTGTGCTAAAAAATATAACTTTAATCCAACCACTCAAGCAAAAAGATCAAACAGTCCACACTTACCAACCATTCTTTGTCGTATCGACCACTTTCTTTGTATAATCTCTTTACAGAAAAAATAGTTCCTATACCAGGCTCGGTGGCTTCAAGAGACTCCTCATCAAACCACCCCTTGAAAACTGAACCACTATTACCTTCTCCCAGAAGTGAATCACGCGTAAAATTCCCAGTAGCCATTTTAAGTACATTATAAGTAAAAGGCTTCAAATTTCTATTTGTCCCACTACAACCTGTTAAAGACATCATAAGACGATGTTAGCGTTTCATCATCATTCTTATAATCAAAATATCTTACGTTGTTTATCGTGATTATTCAGAGCTATATGTTGAAGCCTTTTCCATTATTCCATATATGGTTGTAAGATTATAACATTAGCTTCACATTTATTTCCCAGCCTTAAATCATATTAACCCAAACTTGGTCTCTTTGTATTTAACAAATATAGTATTTACCTGATTCCTTACCCGATTCGCCTTCACTATTTGATGTTTCAATTACATCTTTCTGGCGGTGATCAACTTTAGCTTTTCCGGTTTTAACTTTTGCATTTATTACTTTGTGGTCTTCTTTCTCATTTGGTTCACCTTCACTGCCCAATGGATGAGATGCCATCAAATTGTTCGATTTTGACTCAACCTTGGCACCAAAAAACAACTGGAATTTGTCAATGAGTTTCCCTTCTGTTATTGAAGAATCCAGTTCTCTTTTGTAACGAGAGTATGACATCAAGCTTGCCAATGATCTCAACCATTGTAGGTCGCTGATTTGGATTGTTATCTAAGCAGCGACATGCAATACGTGCAAAGTCTTTCAGACAGTTGCTAGAGATTTGCCCTCTGAGTCTAGAATCAATAATATTGTTTAGTTTTCCTTTTCTAATACAGTCTTGAGCCCATGGTGCTAATCCCATTTGCTCTTCATCAAGTGTTGTATCGACTGCTGGCCTCCCACATAGCACTTCAAGCAAAAGAACTCCAAAAGAGTACACGTCCGATTTGGTAGTCAAGTTGCCTGTATAGACATAACGTGGATCCATATACCCAAATGTCCCTTTAACCAGAGTGCTGACATGTGTACGTGTCTGGTTCGTAGGACCTATTTTGGCCAGCCCAAAGTCGGATATCTTTGCTGCAAAATTCTCATCCAATAGAACGTTGGAGCTCTTTACATCACGGTGTATGATCCCGTGTTGAGTACCCGTGCCTGTGTGAAGGTAGTCCAGTCCACGGGCAGCTCCTTTGCATATTTTGAGCAGTTGCAACCACGATAGACGAGAACCATCTTTGTAAAGATGGTCCTCAAGGGTCCCTGAGGCATATATTCATAAACAAGTGCCATCTCTTTTCCCTTGTAAGAGTATCCGATCAAAGATACCAGATTACAGTGTCGAATCTTAGAAAGCATCTCAACTTCAGCCTGAAACTCTATGGCTCCTTGATTGGACATGGAATTCGATATCTTGATCGCAACAACAACGGTATCGGAACCAACCTCGATGGATCCTTTATAGACCTTACCAAATCCCCCACGGCCAACGACCAACGAGTCATTGAAGTTTTGAGTTGCGGATCGGATCTCATCAAGTGTGAAACGTCGGCATAACTGGTCTTCCACCCGAAACAAGGGTTCCTCTTCTTTTGGTGTTGCAGCTAACATTGCTTTTGTAGTTCTTGTTTATTACTTTCACCTAAATTGATGAGAAAGATGTTGGCTTGATTTTTGAGTAATGAATGGGGTTAATGGCGGTGTGGACGTCTTTTGCTTTTTAATTTCCATGGATGTTTTTGAATGTTATCTTTTAGTGGTTGGTGTGTATTATTTTTCTTTTGCTACAATAATTGGGGTTTGTCAAGTTATTTCAGAAAAATCACACTGGATATATTATATACATTCTTTTCTATTTTAGTAAATAGGCTGCTACTAGAGGACAAACTGGATTCTGAATATCCTAGCATCTCTTCTTTTTTCTTTACCCAGAACTGCATCTTTTTTCCTAATAGAAGAATGCAGGGAACTAAAGTTTGTGATTTTATTCATGCGATAGTTAATTCCAGCACACCAACCAACTCTTGGTTTGTATTGGATTTTTTCCTTCTAAGTTCTAGGTAGAATAATTAGGGCAAAAAGTTGATTACGGGCAATGCTAACCAACCCTATACGAAAACTGCCTCTAAGAACATCAATTTGAGAGGATATTTTTAAGCTCACTCAACAGTTGACGCTAGTAAGGGGCCTAGACTTTGACCCAAGACCTATGTATATATGACGAAACAAAATCGTATTTAAAATTGTTACAAAAGTTCACATGATGCTTTTAGGCGTAAGTAATAAGATTTTTAGAATATCTTTAAAAACAATTGTCATATTAACAATTTTATAGGATACTATTTGAAAAAAGTGTTCTATAAAGTTAAGTGTCCTCTAACCCGAACTGAAGCCTCTTACCCGTTCGAGGCCATGGCGGTGTTGCCGCTCCAACGCGATGGGACCCGCACCCTATCCGCTGCCAGCGGGTATAACGGATGCTCTAATACAACATTTAATTAGACGCTACAACATTTCTTGACTGGGAAGTAGAACATTAACAACAATCACCCTCCCCTTGAGCAGATACTAGTTGATTTCGTTAGGTGTTACTTAATTAGCCGTACAACAAACGAAAAGGACCCTGAAAATTGTACACCCTCATATGAAAAAACACATTTATGTCTAGACTACTAACTACTAACAAATTAACCAACATGCCTAGCTATGCACTATCACATTAGATGTTGTTCTATGCTCTCCTTCAAGATGAGCCATTGAGAATGTTTTGACATGATTACTGATACTTTAAGGGGACGTTGACCTTACCCGGTAAGTGATTATCGGGTATATTTACCTTATAGGATGAACATGAATGACTAGAATCTTACCCAATAAGGGTATACGCCACCCTCTGGGGTGCCCTCAGCGCACCGGTCCCATGGGCCACGACCATCGTTGGTGATTACCAGCAAAGAATATAATTGCGTTTAACAAAGGTAATCTTCATCATGTAACATTTTAATTGGCCTAGAAAATAGATTGTTGGTAAGAATTTTAAACCCAATAAATGCTTATCAAGTAAGAGTCAGTTCTCACATGCACTCATTAGGGTAAGAGTCTCGGTCCTTTGCTCCTTGCATTGTTTCTTACTGGGTAAGCTTTTTGGTCCTCAGCATGTTCAATCAAGAAGGTAAATGATATCGGTAAGTGCTTACACTGGAAATCGTTAAGTAAAAGCCAATTGCCTAAAACCCTTGGTTGGTCAACTAGAAAGAGCATAATTGTTGGGCTGCTACTACAGACTACAGATGAGATGCCAGATCAAATTTTCCTTTAAATCATGCACCACAACTCTTAAAATTTCAGGATGCTAACATGTGGATAGCTGTATCGACAATGTCGGAACTTTTGACAAGAAAATCACTAAAACAAAATTGAGTTTGCGGGACGTTTAAAATAAATAAGTGTCCTGAACTTCTACTATATATAGTAGAATAAAATTACAAAATGTAGTTCTCTGCTTTCTTCTATTAAGAGCCGGCTAAGAAAAAGAAAAAATGCTGGGATACCATAATACAATTTGTTCTCTAGCAGCCTATTACGACTAAAATAGAAAAGAATAATATCCATTAAGATTTTTCTAAAGAACATGAGAAGCCTTAATAATCGTAGCAAAAACAAAAGACAGCACACCTACCCCTAAAAGATAACATTTAAAATCATCCATGGAAATTAAAAATAAAAGACAGCCACATCACACCACCATTAATTAATCCCACTAATATATTACTCAAAAATCAAGTCAACGTCTTTCTAATCAAGTTTAGATCAACTGTTAGAACCCACAGTGAAGCATCTTTCTTTCAACAATCATCTTCGATCTACATCCGGTTCAGGCAACAAGAACTACAAAAGCAATGTTACCTGCAACACAAAAAGCGATGGATCCCTTGATTCGGGTGGAAGCCCAGTTATGCCGACGTTTCTTACTCGATGAGATCCAATCAGCAACTCAAAACTTCGATGACTCGTTGATCATTGGCCATGGGGGATTCGGGGAGGTCTATAAAGGACTCATCAAGAAGGATGGTTCAAATACCGTTGTTGCAATCAAGATGTCGAATTCCATGTCTAGTCAAGGTGCCCCAGAGTTCCAGGCTGAAGTTGAGACGCTTTCTATGATTCGACACTGTAATCTGGTATCTTTGATCGGGTACTCTTACGAGGGAAAAAAGATGGCACTTGTTTACGAATATATGCCACAGGGGACCCTTGAGGACCATCTTTACAAAGACGGTTCTCGCCTATCATGGTTGCAACTGCTCAAAATATGCAAAGGAGCTGCTCGTGGACTGGATTACCTTCACACAGGCACAGGCACTCAACACGGGATCATACACCGTGATGTAAAGAGCTCCAACGTTCTACTAGATAAGAATTTCGCTGCAAAGATTTCTGACTTTGGGATGGCCAAGATAGGCCCTACGAACCAAACACGTACACATGTCAGCACTCTCGTTAAAGGCACATTCGGGTATTTGGATCCACATTATGTCTATACAGGCAAGTTGACAATCAAATCGGATGTGTACTCTTTTGGAGTTATTTTGCTTGAAGTGTTATGTGGGAGGCCAGCAGTTGATACAACACTTGAAGAAGAGCGAATGGGCTTAGCACCATGGGCTCAAGGCTGTATTAAAAAAAGAAAACTGAACAATATTATTGATTCTAGACTCAGAGGACAAATCTCCAGCAACTGTTTGAAAGACTTTGCACGTATTGCATGTTGCTGCTTAGATAACGATCCAAATCAGCGACCTACAATGGCTGAGATCGTTGGCAAGCTTGATGTCATACTCTTGTTACAAGAGAGATTGGATTCTTCGATAACAGAAGGGAAATTCATGGACAAATTCCTGTGGTTTTTTGGTGCCAAAGTTGACTCTAAAGCTATCAATTTGATGGCATCTCATCCGATGGGCAGTGAAGGTGAACCAAATGAGAAAGAAAGCGACAAAGTAAATAATGTGATGGTTAAAACAGGAAAAGCTAAAGTTGATCATGGCCAGAAGGATGTAATTAAAACATCATATAGTGAAGAATCAGGTAAATAATATATTTGCTTAACACAAAGAGATCAAGTTTGGGTTAATACGATTTAAGGCTGGGAAATAAATCTGAAGCTAATGTAATAATTCTCCAACCATATATGGAAAAGGCCTAGCTCTGAACACTCACGACTCATAATGTAAGATATTTTGATTATAACGATGATAATGAAGAGCTAACATCGTCTTATGATGTCTTTAACAGGTTGGAGTGGGACAAATAGAAATTTGAAGCCTTTTAGTTATAATGTACTTAAAATGGCTACTGGGAACTTTAGGCATGATCCAGTTGTAGGAGACGGTGGTTTTCGTTCAGCTTTCAAGGGGTGGTTTGATGAGCAGTCTCTTGAAGCCACCAAGCCTGCTATAGGCACTATTTTTGTTGTAAAGATGTTAACCAAAGAAAGTGATCAAGATGACACAGATTGGTTGGTAAGTTGGAGAGTTTTTTTCACATTTAATATGGTATTCAAAAAAATTAGCAGAAGTAAGGCTGTGTTTTTTTTGTTTTCAAAACTAGAGTGATCGGACTTCCAAAATCCGAACACTTTGTACACCTAGTCCACATGTCATTCCCTCCTAAAAAGAGCCAAAAGTGATCGGACTTTGGAAGTCTGAACACTTTTCTTTGCTGCCACGTGTACAAAGTGTTCGGACTTTGGAAGTCCGATCACTCTAGTTTTGAAAACAAGAAAAAAACAACCCTACTTTTGCTAATTTTTTGGAAAACTCCATTAAATGTGAAAAAAACTCTGAGTTGGACTGTTTGATCTTTTTACTTGATTTGTTGGATTAAAGTCATTTTCATTTTTAAAAGTGCCAAGCGCCCTTTGAAGGCTGATATCCCCATTATGAGTAAGTTAAGTTGGAGCATTTTCTAACATTCTTGTAGGCTGGAATTAATCATTTAAGCAAGCTAAAGCATCCAAATATTCTGAAGTTAATTGGTTACTGCCTAGAGTATGACCGGAGATTCCTCGTATGTGAGTTCTTTCGTCCACGCAGCCTGGAAATCTACCTATTCAGCAGTGAGTTGTTTCCATTATGAATTACATCCAAATTTGTGGAATCTTACTGGCTGTTTCTTTATTACTTACTTAGTTACCCATCTGAGTTGGTTTTGTAGGAGGTGGCTTTGAACCTCTGTCTTGGAATCTACGAATGAAGATCGCTCTTGGTGCTGCAAAGGGGCTTGCCTACATTCACAACCATGAATCTAAAATGATATCTTGTGATATCAGGTCCAGTAGCATCTTGTTGGATTCCGTATGTGTATTAATCAATATAAAAGTAATTCCATAGAAACAATTACTGCACTTCCCTTAATTTGTCACATGAATTGTTCTCTTCGTAGGATTACAATGCAAAACTTTCTAATCTCTTCTGGAGAACGCACGAAGAATTAGAACCTGAATATCATCAACACAGAGTCAGACTAATCGTAGATGAATTCGATCCTATTCCCACAGGTAAGCTAAAATCGTAAAATGTGAAATTGTTGACGCTCCCTGCCTAAATGTAATAACCTATTGGTCCTAACATTAAATGTTTTGTTTTACCCTTATTTTCAATTCAACTTTCACATTGAATTTCAATGCTTAATACATTTTATATTACTGATTGTAAATTGCATTGATTGGTTGTGTTATTTAATTACTATAATCAACCATGCTTATTAAAATATGTACCAAATGATGTTCCAAAAACCTTTGGTGATACAAAAATTTTAATATTTAGATTTTTTTCGAATTAGTTTTGTAAATGTAACACTTTTTTTTTTCTTCTTCTAGTCATTACACTTAACTAGTTACGGGATATCAATCTCTCATTTAATGCATAATAAAGAAAATTCCTTGAACAACTTATAGTTGCTCACAGTTTGATCTTTGAAAATGGTACATCTTTTGAAGGTTATTCATCCCCGAAAGAGGAAATATACAATTTTGGTGTGGTTCTTCTAGAAGTCTTCACAGGGAAGCGTAACATTGACAACAATCGTCCAGCCCATGAGACTTGTTATGATTATGAAGAGATGCCTCTCAATAGAACCCATGGACAGGCCAACTGCTGACGAGGTAGTGAAAGCATTGGAGGAGCTTCAAGATATCCAAAAAAATGCCCCAGTTCCAAGAGTTCGGAAAGTGTCTCATCCAAGGCCAGTGACTTCAACTACACCCTCTACTGGTGTGAATGTTCAAAAGAGTTGATCGAGCAGAAGAAATGAGGATAGTTAATTTGGTGCGGAGTTTTGGCATGCCGAAAGTACATATATTTTTGGTGATAACATCATTACTTTTATTATTAAAATATTACATACATCTAATAAAATACTATTTTATCTCTGCTAAACATTTTATATCAAGATTTCTTATTGGTAGAATATAACAAAAAACTATTTTCTCTCTCATAGTAATCATTTTTGAAGATTGTTGGAGGTTTCTCAAATTTGGAGATTTTTGCATCCTCTCTCATACTTTCTCCATTTTCAAGAAAGTTTTGGAGAATTTGTTGGAGCCCAAATTTAGCTAAAATATTTTCTCCGTTTTGAAGAAGTTGTTGGAGATGCTCTTAGGGGCTGTTTACTTAACACTCACCCAGTAAAGTGCTTACCAGTAAAGTTGAACACTATCACCTATTATATCGAACAATATTTTAGTCTCTCAAAACAGTATTGTATGCAACAATTTACCCGGTAAGCGCTTACCTTGTAAGACTTGTAAATCTCACTTACTGGGTAAGACTCTAGGTTCATGACATCTCTCTTACCAGGTAAGATTCTAGTCCTTGTAAGGTATATTGACCGGCCGATAAGCACTTACCGGGCGTCAAGTAAACGACATACACTTTAATATCCACCTCCCTTCCAACATTAACATCATAAGCCTCTTCCAACGTTAAGATCATGGCCTAGTATATAGGTACTTTAATCCTTTGTTTTTCTGAATTGAGGGATTTTCTAGTCATGAGTTCCAACGTTATTAACCTGAGGTTATAGACATCCGTTTTCTTGTTAGCATCTTGAAACTTGAAAAACTCTATTGCATCATGTAAATAGGATTTCTGGTTTGGGATGGTTGCACGTAAGATAGATTTTTTAAGGAATACGTGTGTAGTAACTGGGAGCCACTTCAACCACTACTTGGGTTTGGGACTTTGGGTATTGTAAAACATTGTTAATACCTCCAGACCTTTTAATGACAACCTATGTTTAACGATCCGTTAATGACATGGTGAGAAACCACAAGATGGTGTTAGCAGAGGACATTATTAATTGTGGAACGAATAACAAGCTATGGTGACCGAAAATCCTATCAAATTTGGCAAAAGGGACAACAATGAGTGCAGCAAGATGGTTCTCTAAGGAAGTTGCCAAACCCAATTTCCTCATCTCCAGTTTTAGGATCGATCCCTTTTCATTGGGGAAGGGAAGGTGTTATCTGGGACGATCTTACACCTAAAACTCATGTCACCAAAAGAAAAAGGAGAGAAGAAACTAGGAAGTGGACAAGTGTAGCCATGCATATATGGGTGTGTCTGCTAGGACTAGGAGGAGGCCCTTCATTTTGTTTTCATGGTTACAAAAGAGAGAGTAGGGGATATAGCCTCTAAAAGTAGCTAGAGATACCTATTTGTAAGGCAGTAATTTGTGTTGTGTTGGTTGTACTTGAGGGAGAAATTAATTTCAAAGAAAATCATTCTGCGAAGTATCATTTGAAGTTATTTTGTTTGAAGATCCAATCGAAGACGCTGTGTTTCAAATCTTCAAAAGGATCAGTTAAACCATCAATTACATGGAAAAAATTAATAATGCCTCTAGTTGTAAACTTGTTCACAACAAGATGGTCTTGTGGCTGCAATTTAACTTCAAGATGCCTTTGATCAGTACTGCTCTTATCCGTGTAAAAGAAGTTTCAATTCATACAAAACCATAGAAATACCTCCTAAAATATATACTTGCAGCATACCAAAACTACACAGCAAATTAAGTATACTCATATTTCTTCTACATTATCAACTCTTTTAAACACGGGCACTAGTAAAGGTTGTAGTTGAAGTCACTGACCGTGGTTAAGACTCTTTCCCGCCACTTGGAGTTGGGGCAGTTTTTGGGATTTCTTGAAGCGCCTCCAATGCATTTACTACCTCGTCAGCATTTGGCCTGTAGCTGGGTTCTGTTGAGAGGCAACTCCTTATAATCGTAGCAAATTTTATTGCTAGACTTGTTGTGTACTGCCCATCTATACGATCATCTATGATTCTCATGATTTCTTGTTCACTGTGTAAGCAACACCTAAAAGAATTAACATTGAGTCGCTCACAGCTGGGTGGACGGTCGTGGTGAAATATCTGCTCCCCTGTGAATGCTTCTAGA
Organism: Centaurea solstitialis; assembly: GCA_030169165.1. Lineage (NCBI taxonomy): Eukaryota > Viridiplantae > Streptophyta > Magnoliopsida > Asterales > Asteraceae > Centaurea > Centaurea solstitialis. The sequence goes on along the minus strand of CM058043.1, from coordinate 7,444,305 downwards.
AGAATCACACCGAAACTGTATATTTCTTCTCTCGTGATTGCACAACCTTGAGAAGATGCACCATTTTCAATGATCAAAGGGTAAGAATTATATGATGTTAAATAAAGACTTTTTATCATGATGATCAAATGATGGATTGATCAATAGTAATGGCTAGAAAGAAATTATTACATTTGCAAAAGTAATTCCAAACCAAAAAACAAACTTTTTTATATTACATTTTTGCCCAAAATATCAAAGTTAGTCCCTTTGTCATAAAACCGATCCTGATTACTTTTTGTATTACAAATGTTTTTGAAATAATAAAATGGAAACTGAATATTTAATTGTCACTGTTGTCACAATAAAAAAAGAGATTTACAGAGTCAAGTAGACATATTCAAATGGTTTTTAATATACATTTCGTACATATCTTAATAAACATGCCTGATAATGGTAACTAAGTAACACAATCAATTACATATTCAGGTTATTGTAAGTAACTATTTCTCGCTTAGCTTACCTGTGGGAATGTCTCTACTGTCCAATTCATCCACAAATAGTACACTGAAATGATATTCAGGAACTAATGGCTCGTGCATTCCCCACAAGCGATTAGAAAGTTTTGCATTGTAATCCTGAAGGTAAAGAGAAGTGACCAGTTAATTAAGGGAAGTGCAATAGTTGTTCATATGGAAATACTTTATATTGATTGATACACATACAGAATCCACCAAAATACAACATGACTTGATATCAAAACATATCATCTTTGGTTCTTTATTGTGAATGTAGGCAAGCCCCTTTGCAGCACCAAGAACGATCTTCATTCGTAGGTTCCAAGGGAGAGGCACAATGTCAGGATCCCTGTAATAGAGTATTAAGGGGTCATTTACAGAAACGCTAACCAAGTAAGTGCATACCTTTAAGATTCAACACTCTAAGGACCGTTTACCAAACGCTTACCCTTACTTACCTTATCATATAACAAAAGTAATTGTTGGTAAGCGTTTCCAACTCGGTAACTGCTTACCGAGTAAGAATTGATAGATTGGGATATAAGTTATAATGCAAGAACTCACTTCTGAAAAGGTGGTCTGCCAGGCTGCCTCGAGGAATGAAATCATATACGAGGAGTCTTTGGTCATAGTTTAGGCAGTAACCAATTAGCTTCACAAGATTTGGATGATTTAGCATACTTAAATGATTAATTTCAGCCTGCAAGAATGTTATAAAAAAGTACCAGCTTTACTTACTCATAATGGGAATATCAGCTTAATTTTGAACATGATAAGAAGATTAAATAGTCCATACTTACCAACCATTCTTTGTCATCTTGATCACTTTGTTGGTTTAATCTCTGTACAGCAAAAACAGTGCCTATATCAGGCCTAGCAGCTTCAAGAAACTGCTCATCAAACCACCCCTTGAAAACTGAACCAAGATTACCTTCTGCCAAAATTGAATCAGACCTAAAATTCCTAGTAGCCATTTTAAGTACATTATAACTAAAGGGCTTCAATTTTCCGGCTTTGGACTCAACTTTGGCACGAAAAAAACTCTGGAATTTGTCAATGAATTTTCCTTCTGTTATCGAAGAATCCAATTTCTCTTGCAATGAGAGTATGTCATCAAGCTTGCCAATGATCCAAGCCATTGTAGGTCGCTGATTCGGATTATTATCTAAACAGCAGCATGCAATACGTGCAAAGCCTTTCAAACAATTACTAGAAATTTGTCCCCTAAGTCTAGAATCAATAATACTGTTTAGTTTTCCCTCTTTAATACGGTCTTGAGCCCATGGTGCTAAACCCCATTGCTCTTCATCAAGACTTGTATCAACCGCAGGTCTCCCACATAACACTTCAAGCAAAAGAACCCCAAAAGAATACACGTCTGATTTTATCGTCAACTTGCCTGTATGAAAATAACGTGGATCGATATATCCAAATGTGCCTTTGACTAGAGTGCTGACATGTGTGAGTGTCTGATTTGTAGGACCTATCTTGGCCAGCCCAAAGTCAGAAATCTTTGCTACAAAATTATTATCTAGTAGAACGTTGGAGCTCTTTACATCACGGTGTATGATCCCGTGTTGAGTTCCCGTGCCTGTGTGAAGGTAGTCCAATCCACGCGCAGCTCCTTTGCATATTTTGAGCAGTTCCAACCATGATAGAGGAGAACCATCTTTGTAAAGATGGTCCTCAAGGGTTCCCTGCGGCATATATTCGTAAACAAGCGCCATTTCTTTTCCCTCGTAAGAGTATCCGATCAAAGATACCAGATTACAATGTCGAATCTTGGAAAGCATCTTAACTTCAGCCTGAAATTCTAAGGTTCCTTGATTGGACATGGAATTCGATATCTTGATCGCAACAACGGTATTGGAAGAATCCATGATGGATCCTTTATAGACTTTACCAAATCCCCCACGGCCAACGACCAGGGAGTCATCGAAGTTTTGAGTTGCCGATCGGATCTCATCAAGTGAGAAACGTCGGCAAACCTGGACTTCATCCAGAAACAAGGGTTCCTCTTCCTTTGGTGTTGCAGGTATCATTGCTTTTGTAGCTCTTGTTGCCTGAATCGGATGTGGAAGATGATTGTTGAAAGAAAAATGCTTCACATCAAGAACTGCGGGTTCTAACAATTGATCTAAACTTCATGATAAAGATGTTGACTTTATTTTTGATTAATTAGTGGGTCAATGGTGGTGTGATGTGACCTCTTTTATTTTTAATTTCCATGGATGTTTTTAAATGTTATGTGTACTTTATGAGATGATATTTGCCTCTTTTTGAGAAATTAGTCGTTGGCCTGCAGTCTTTGTTTTTTAATTGCAACTTGTCATGTTACTTCAGAAAAATCATAATGCATATATACATTCTTTTCTATTTTAGTCATAATGGGCAAATTGTATGTATTCTAGATATCCTAGCAGTTTTTTCTTTTCTGATCAATTTCCTAGCCCACTCTAATGAAAGAATGCAGAGAACTAGAAATTTAGATTTTTATAGGACTCTATGTTAAAATGTGTCCTATTAACTTAGGTACTCTAAAACACTATTATGTCACTTGTTTATTTTAATAATCATCCTATAAACTGAATTTTGTTATTTTTTTGTCAAAAGTTCCAACATTATCAATCCTAGGCTATCGGCAATGGTTTTCATGTTAGCATCCTGAAATTTCAAGAGTTGGTGTATGATTTAAAGAAGATTTTGGTCTAGAATCCGTCCTTTACATTTAAATTTTGCCAACACTAATCAATTCCTATTGAGCAATTAATACATACCTGCATGTCTGTAAGTAAGCGTAAAACGTTTACTAGGTAAGAGTCATATTCATCACTTACCGGGTAAGATTTTCGATCCTTGTTATGGCTCTTATTGTGTAAGATTTTTGGTGGTTTCCAAACATTTACTCGATAATAGTTCACTGCTTGTTATAATACATCCACGTGAAATGAGACTTTGACCATATTACATCCCTAAAAAGTTCACTGCTTAACAAGCCTAACCACTACAAGAAACAAAATGACATGAACATTGAGTAAAATGGTGAGCCAAGAAGGTCTCTGAATATATTTAGCAGATAGTGTTTTCTTAAAAGAGCAATCCCCACCTTATGCATAACCTGCTTAGGCATCCTGGTTCCACTAGTGCCCTTATGTAGGTAAAAGAAGTTCAGTTCATACAAAACCATAGAAACACCTACAAAATATATACTTAAAAACTACACACCAAATTAACTGTCCTTATGTGTTCTCTATCAACTCTTTTGAACATTGGCACTAGTAGAAGTTGTAGCTGAAGTCACTTTCCCAACTCTTGGACTTGGGGAAGTTTTTTGGATATCTTGAACCTTCTCTAATGCTTTCACTACCTCATCAGCAGTTGGCCTGTTCATGGGTTCTTTTGAGAGACATCTCTTCACAAGCCTAGCAAATCGTATTGCTACCCTTGTTGTGTACTGCCCATCTATACGATCATCTACGATTCTCTTGATTCCTCGTTTGTTGTCTAAGCAAGGCCTGATAAAATCAACTTGTGTTCTCTCATGGATTGGACTGCTGTAGTCAATGTTCCGCTTCCCTGTGAAGATTTCTAGAAGAACCACACCAAAATTGTATATTTCCTCTCTCGAGGATGAACAACCTTCAAAAGTGCACCATTTTCAACATCAAGCTCTGAGCTACTATAAGTTGTCAAATGAAGTTTTTTATTATGCATTAAATGAGAGATGTATTTTTGTAACTAGTCAATTGTAATGACTAGAACAAAAAAATAAGTATTACATTTGCAAAACTAATTCGAAAAAAGTCTAAATATTATTAACTTTTTGTATCATGGAGTTTTTTGGAATAATGAAATCAAAACAAAATATTTAATTATCAATATTGTCACAGTATAGAAATAGAATTATAGAGTCAATACATATTATAATGGCCTTTTCATCATTTGGTATATATTTTAATAAGCATGGTTGAGTAATATAAAAATGTACTAAGCACTGAGTTTCAATGTAAAAGTTGAAATGAAAATTATGGTAAAACAGAAAATTTTCAGTACATTTGGTCAGTCCCAACCATTTTGGTGGGGAGCCTTAAAAATTTCTTAGCTTAGCTTACATGTGGGAGCTCCAATAGCATCGAGTTCGTCTACAAATAGTTTGTACTTGTAGTGATGATATTCAGGTCCAACTTTGTGTTTTCTCCACCAGAGATCAGAAAGTTTTGCATTGTAATCCTGAGAAGAGAACAATTGATGTGAAAAATTATGGAAAGTGCAGCAGTTGTTTACATGGAAATGAATTTATATTGATTGATACACATACATAATCCAACAAGATACTGCTGGACATGATATCACAACATATCATTTTAGATTCATGGTTGTGAATGTAGGCAAGCCCCTTTGCAACACCAATAGCGATCTTCATTCGTAGTTTCCAAGACAGAGGTTCAGTACCTCCTAAATCAGATGGGTAAGTAAGTAAAAGAATGAGACAACAAGATTTCACAAATTTGGATGTAATTTATAATTGCAACAACTCACTTATGAATAGGTGGTGTTCCAGGCTGCCGTGACGAATGAAATCATATACGAGGAATCTTTGGTCATCCTCTAGGCAGTAACCAATTAACTTCACAAGATTTGGATGATTTAGCATACTTAAATGATAAATATCAGCCTGCAAGAATGGGAGAAAATGTGCAAACTTAACTTAATCCTAGCAGGAAATTATGCACTCAAACAACACTCAGGTACTTAAAAATGAAAATAACTTCAATCCAATCAATCAAGTAAAGAAGCTCAAACAGTTCGCACTTACCAACCATTCTTTGTCATCTCGATGCCTTCCTTCGTTTAATCTCTTTACAGTAAAAATAACGCCGCTACCAGGCTTGGATGCTTCAAGAGACTGCTCGTCAAACCACCCTTGAAAACTATACCAAAGTCACCTTCTCCTACAACTGTATCACGCCTAAAATTCCTAGTAGCCATTTTAAGTACATTATAACTAAAGGGCTTCAATTTGTTGCTTTTTGACTCAACTTTGGCACGGAAAAACCTCTGGAATTTGTCAATGAAATTTCCATCTGTTGCAGAAGAATCTAATCTCTCTTGTAATGAGAGTATGTCATCAAGGTTGCCAATGATCTCACCCATTGTAGGTCGCTTGTTCGGATTATTATCTACACAACAGCATGCAATACGTGCCAAGGCTTTCAAACAACTACTAGATATTTCCCCCCTGAGTCTAGAATCAATAATACTGTTTAGTTTTCCCTCTTTAATACGGTCTTGTGCCCATGGTGCTAAACCCCATTGGTCTTCATCAAGACTTGTATCAACCGTAGGCCTCCCACATATCACTTCAAACAAAAGAACCCCAAAAGAGTAAACGTCTGATTTTTTTGTCAACCTGCCTGTATGGAAATAGCGTGGATCGATATACCCAAATGTGCCTTTGACCAGAGTACTACATGTGTGTGTGTTTGGTTTGTAGGACCTATCTTGGCCAGGCCAAAGTCAGAAATCTTTGCTGCAAAATTATTATCTAGTAGAACGTTGGAGCTCTTTACATCACGGTGTATGATCCCGTGTTGATGAGTGCCCGTGCCTGTGTGAAGGTAGTCCAATCCACACGCAGCTCCTTTGCATATTTTAAGCAACTGCAACCATGATAGAGGAGAAGCATCTTTGTATAGATGGTCCTCTAGGGTCCCCTGCGGCATATATTCATAAACAAGTGCCATCTCTTTTCCCTCGTAAGAGTATCCAATCAAAGATACCAGATTACAGTGCCGAATCTTAGAAAGCATCTCAACTTCAGCCTGGAACTCTAAGGCTCCTTGATTGGACATGGAATTCGATATCTTGATAGCAACAACAATGGTATTGTAACCATCCTTGATGAATCCTTTATAGACCTTACCAAATCCCCCACGGCCAACGACTAATGAGTCATGGAAGTTTTGAGTTGCGGATCGGATCTCAGCAAATGAGAAACGTCGGCGTAACTGGTCCTCCACCCGAAACAAGGGTTCCTCTTCCTTTGGTGTTGCAGGTAACATTGCTTTTGGAAGAAAAATGCCTCACGTACGCGTGCTGGTCAACGAACAGGTTGGGCAAGTTTCGCATCAGGAACAGTGGGTTCTAACAGCGATACAATTAACTTATTTGTTCAGCACACTTGATCAGAATGATGCTGGCTTGATTTTTGAGTAATTAGTGGGTTAGTTAGTGTTGTGTGATGTGACCTCTTCTATTTTTAATTTCCATGGATATTTTTAAATGTTATCTCTGCTTCATGACAAATTAAGATATTGGGCTTCTTTTTGAGCAATTAGTGGTTGGTGTGTTGTCTTTTGTTTTTGCTATTTGTTCTTTCAAGAAAATCATAGTGTAAATCTTTTCTTTTATACTATAGTTATAGGTTGCTAGAGAACATATTGTATCCTAGCATTTTTTTTTTCCTTTATTTTTTAGCTTACTCTTTGGTAATGGAAGGCTAATTAATTCCTACAACAATACTTTTATAAATTACTATGGATGAATGACCAAAGACTCCAATACTGAATATGATCAGTGATAGCCTAGTTTGCTATATGATATTTGTGTGGCAAAATTCTTCAATTAAGAGCTTGAATTTCTTTTTGAAAAATATTTATTTCAATAACCATTATATATGTTTTGGTTGGTTTTTCCAAAAGTTGGTTACCACTTTCCATATATGTAGTAGTACTAGTTCTGCTCTTGCATATCACCTCTGTGCTTTCTGGCAGAATTGAAGGTCTTCCACTGTAAATGTAGATGAATCAAAATGAAATAACTTCAGCTGTTTTTTCACTGGGCTTATATATCTTCACTACTTTTTGGCTTTTGAACATGGAATGCTTTTGATCTTATCTTCATTGACAGATATCACCAACGGAATTTTTCGCCGGTAATCACCAATGAATCTGTCAAACTTTGACTTTGACCAATTTTCATTGACTTCTGTCGCCAAAAAATACAAAAAGAAGTTCAATTTTTAAACCAATGAATTTTCATTGACTTCTAGCTTTTATTGATAGCCTCTATTTGATAATCAACATGGTCTCATGTAACATGTATGCAATAATATTTTAGCTGTAAAGTTGGTCGATGGTCTTTTGGTAGCAAAATTTAAAGATCAAATTTATCAATTTCAAGTCTCCATGAATTTGTACAATACAATACAATTCAATTCATACAACCATCTGCAACAATGATTGCTTAATCTGTTAGAATTGGTGAGCGATGAACACACGAGAGAGGGCCAAAGGTTAGCCGTATATTGATTGAGAGAAAACTACAAAGTGTGTGTTACAAAAACAGTAAAGAGAAAATCTAATCTTTATACATGTACAGTATAAGGAAAACTAGGAATGGGCCACAAGCCCATGGACTATATACACTAACACCCCCCTCAAACTCATGTGAGGAAATTGACAGTAACGAAAATAGGAATAATCGGATATCTCTGAAAGGCGCGAAACACTTTCAGATCGAATCAATTCGGTGGTTCTCCCGAATTATTCAATCGGATACAATTCAGAGAATAACGAAATTCTATCTATGTGTGTTTGAGAGTTCGTGAACCAGAAAACGAAAAATTGACCAAATCGAATTCATAACAGGAAACAGATAACTGCCGAAAGGCAGTTTTCTGTTATTCAAACCGGGTCAAAACCGGGTCGGGTCAATTCGGGTCCGATTTCCAAAAATTAAATTTTCTAAGTATTTTTTAATACAGCAAGACCCCAGCCAGGGGCTCTGCCCCTTGGACCCCGCCAGGGGCTGCCGCCCCTTGGACCCCGCTACCGGGGGCGCTGCCCCCGGACCCCCGTTCATTAGGGGCTTCGCCCCTAATATCATAATAAATTCAAGTAGGTGTGCACTCCGCACCACCAAGCCTAAATGATGTTTATTATGATGAAATTGGTCAAACTAGTTAATCCAATTACACTAAAATATCCAACATTCCTCCCCTATTTTAGTGCAATCCTTGATTAACTAAAACAAGTAATCTCAAACAATCAAACTATTGCATAAGTGAAATGTCGTGCCGATTGAATTTCACATTAGTACATTACACATTCCAAATATTCGAATACCAAGGTGTCACTTAGGATTGAACCTTGGGAATTCAATATGAATACACGAAGATAATGTACACAAAAGTTTACATACATAGAAGTTCTATCTTGACATATGTTTTACTAGCCTATGTCCTTATCCTTCATAAGCATATCAAAGCCAAGTCCCAGCTTCTTGAAGCGGCTAAACTTCATGCTCATATAGGTAGCTCCTTTTGTCTTGCACCTACAACGCAATTTGTCAAAAGAGCCATTAAGAATATATACATTCAACCTCCCTAACTTGTAGGTCTGAACACATACCTTCGGGTGATTCTTCCAATGTGTTCCAATCTCTAAATATCAAGCCTTCCACATTGAATTCAGCACCTAGCGTCATACTAAGTGGGAATTGGGTATCTTGATATCAGAGATTTCTAGTGGACTTTAATCCCACCCCAATTGCCGAACTTTTCACGAGATCTCTATTCAACCCTTTGGTTAAATGATCGGCTAAATTGTGTTGTGTTTTCACAAACACTACAGATATCACACCATTCGTGATATAATCACGTATCATGCTATGTCTAACACCTAAGTGTCTAGACTTCCCATTATATACTTCACTGTAAGCCCTAGCCAAAGTAGCTTGACTATCACATCTGATAGAAATGGATGATATCTGTCTATTCCACAATGGAATTTCATAAATCAAGTTTCTTAGCCATTCAGCTTCTTTACCAGCCGCTGCTAATGCCACAAACTCAGATTCCATTGTTGAAGCAGTTATGCAAGTTTGTTTCTTAGATGCCCAACAAATGGCACCACCTCCAAGTAGGAATACCCATCCACTTGTGGAAGAATGATCTTCCGTATTGGTTATCCAACTTGCATCTGAATAACCTTCAAGGACAGAAGGAAATCCACTATAAGTCAAACCATAATCCATTGTTCCCTTCAAGTACTTAAATACTCGATTAATTGCTTGCCAATGGATTAAACCTGGATTATGAGTGTATCTACTCAATTTTCCAACTGCAAAGGCTATATCCGGTCTAGTACTAAGCATCGCATACATAAGAGATCCAATAGCCCTTGAATATTCAAGTTGATTCACAGTAACACCTTTGTTAGGCATAAGTTTTACTGTAGGATCCATAGGAGTACCTATTGGAGAACAATCTTTCATATTAAATTTATTCAACATCTTCTCAATATAATGTGATTGAGAGATAGTAATACCATGTTCTCCACGTATGATCTTAATGCCAAGAATCACATCAGCCTCCCCCATGTCTTTCATATCAAACTTGGATGACAAGAATTCCTTAGTTTTATCAACTTGATCCTGGTCAGTACCAAAGATCAACATGTCATCAACATACAAGCAAATAATCACTCCTTTACCAGAAGCATCAAACTTGCTATATACACATTTGTCCGCTTGGTTTAATGCAAAACCATTAGACAAGACAACATCATCAAATTTTTGATGCCATTGCTTGGGAGCTTGCTTCAAGCCATAAAGTGACTTAACCAATTTACAAACCTTGTTTTCGTTACCAGAGATGACAAAACCTTCTGGTTGTCTCATGTAAATCTCTTCATTCAATTCACCATTCAAAAAGGCTGTTTTAACATCCATTTGGTGAATTACAAGATTATGTATAGCCGCGAGTGCTAACAATAATCTAATGGTGGTAATCCTTGCAACAGGAGCATAAGTATCAAAGAAATCAATACCTTCCTTTTGTCTAAAGCCTTGGATTACCAATCTGGCTTTATACTTGTCTATGCTTCCATCCACCTTCATTTTCCTTTTGAAGATCCATTTACTATTCAATGGTTTACAACCAGGTGGTAAATCAGACAAATCCCAAGTATGATTTTGCATAATAGAGTCAATCTCATCTTGGATTGCCTCTTTCCAAAATGCAGCATCCCTTGAAGCCATAGCTTCACTGTATGTCTTAGGATCTTCATCAACATTGAAACAATATTGATATTGATAATCAACTTTATTCCTTGATCCTTCGACCAAATAAAGTTGGAAATCATCACCAAAAGATTTGGCCTTCCTTGCTCTCACACTCCGCCTAGGCGCAACAGGCTCAGGAGGAGAAACAGTCACTTGGTCAGATGCACCAAAGTTACTAGAACTTGCAATCGTGTCCGTAGGTTTAGGTACAGATGTAAATCTATCCTCATTGCCAAAATCAGCATCTCGTGACTCAATCACAGAGTGCACGGATACATATGCATTAGATTCTATGACATAGAACCTATAGCACTTAGAATTCTCAGGATAGCCAATGAATACACAATCTATACCTCTTTGACCAATATTATTTATTTTAGGATCAGTCAATCTTACCACAGCTCTACATCCCCAAACTCTGAGATAACTCAGTTTTGGTACCTTTTTATGCCAAAGTTCATAAGGGGTTATCTTGTTCCTTTTATTAGGAACTCTATTTAACAAGTAACAGGCTGTCAACATAGCCTCACCCCAGAATCCATCACTTAGGCCAGAATAGGTTAGCATGGAATTAACCATTTCTTTCAATGTCCTATTCTTTCTTTCAGATATACCATTTTGTTGTGGTGTATACGGAGCAGTGGTCTGATGTATTATACCAGTAGATTGAAAATATACTGGATCATAATACTCACCTCCCCTATCAGTGCGAAGGGTTTTAATCTTCACACCATGATAAAGCTCTACTTCCTCTTTATAAATTTTAAACTTTTCAAGAGCTTCATCTTTAGTATGACACAAGTAAACATAGCAATATCTAGTAGCATCATCAATAAAAGTAACTACATACTTTTTATTACCAAGTGATGGTGTTGAGTGAAAATCACACAAGTCAGGGGCTCTGCCCCTTGGACCCCGCTACCGGGGGCGCTGCCCCCGGACCCCCGTTCATTAGGGGCTTCGCCCCTAATATCATAATAAATTCAAGTAGGTGTGCACTCCGCACCACCAAGCCTAAATGATGTTTATTATGATGAAATTGGTCAAACTAGTTAATCCAATTACACTAAAATATCCAACAACTCAATCGGGGGAAGGATGACCCAGATTGAGTTTGGAAACAAGTTCACGAAATCGTCCTGAAAAGATATCGGCCGGCTGATCAGTAGTAGAAACAGATTGAAGTTGAATGTTCTTGAGTACCACATGTTGTCGAACAAAATGGCAATCTATCTTGATATGTTTCATTCGCTCATGAAAGATGTCATTGTGAGCGATTTGGTGTTGTCACAGCAGAGAGGTGTCGGTGACTGCTGAGGCGCGCCCATGTCAGAAAGTAGCTAGCGGAGCCAAATGAGTTCTTGTGAAGTGTCAGCAAGAGCTCGATACTCAGCTTCAGTATTGGAACGAGATGTGAGAGATTGCTTCTTGCTGCGCCAAGAAATGAGAGAATTCCCAAGGAAGAAGCAATACCCTGTAGTGGAACGACGATCGGTGATATCACTAACCCAGTCGGCATCAGAGAATCCTTGTAAAGTTAACAAGGATGTGGAGGAGAAAATTAGGCCGTGAAACATAGTGCCTTTCAGGTACCGTAGGATGTGTAGAACAGCTGCATAATGATCAGAGGAGCAGACATAAACTGTTAACAGTATGAACTGCATAAGCTTTGTTCGTATTGCATCCGAGTGTCTACATAATCAGGAAAATCAGCGACCTAGGATGGCCGAGATCGTTGGCAGGCTCGAGATGGTACTTTCTTTGCAAGAGAGAGGATTCTTCTAAATCCGAAGGGAGATTCATTGGCAAATTCTGGTCGTTTTTTCAGGCCAAAGTTGAGTCAACAACCGGTGAAGGTGAATCAAATGACAAAGAAGGTGACCAAGTTAATACTGCAAAGGTTACCAGAGGAAAAGATAAAGTTGATCTGGGCCACAAAGAGGTTTTCCCCTTAATTCAGACACCAGGTAGAGAAGGGCAATTGAGGTACAAAACAGGTGACATTGTTTGGGATTGCTTTTTGAACTCCAAAAGTGCTTTTGGTTAAAAGTGCTTATTGGCTTTTGGTGATGGTAAAAGGAGTTTTTAAAAAAATGTTTGGATTAGTTTTTTTATGATAAAAGTCAATAAGTCAATAAGTTAAAAAATGTTTGGGTTAAAAAGTAAATTTATGTGAGAGGGAGAAGCCAAAAGTCAAAAGCCAAATCAAAAAGCACCACTCTCCATGCTTTTCAAAAATAGCTTTTCCCTTTATATCAAAAAGCACTTTTGAAAAGTGCTTCTTAAATACCCAAACATTATTTTTAACTTATTGGCTTTTTGAAAAGCCAATAAGTCAATAAGCACTTTTGAAACGCAATCCCAAACACCCTCGAATTTGATTTTAGCAAGGTTTGGACAAAAAATTGAAGGTACATCATAAAATGATAATGAAGATGCAACTGATAGATGTATTTTTATGCCTTTACGTTAGAATTAAAAGTCCAATTTTTATCATCTTTTAATCTTAAAATGGATCTAAATTCTAAAGCCCATCTTTTTGTTTTGGTTTGTAAATGCAAGCAGGCCCAAGTTAAGAAAAGGAAGAAAAGCCCATGGATTTGGACCTCAATAGAAAAGAGCTAGCAGCCCACTTATCTTTTCTCCAATCTTGAGCCAGGAAGAAGAATTTGGCTGGGCGGCTTCCAAGCGGCTCTAAGCCGCGCCATACCCGCCGATTACTGTGATCCACCAAAATTGAGGACCAAATCTGCCACTACTTCGAAATTAAACGGTTTTCCTCTTGATTTGGATATAAATTGGAAGCAAGGATCCATTGGGAGCAACTTCTCTTCAACAATTCTATCTTAGGTTTTGGTAATTTCTTTTCTTTTTGTAGTTGTAACCCTAGTTTTCCATTCCGACATTAGTTTAATTTGATTTTGCTGTTTTGTTACTTTGAGATTCCATTGTAATCGTTTGGGACAAGCTTATTTGCTTGATTTCTAATTTCAATGTTGGTTTCCATTTGAGTTTTTGATTAGTCATTTAGTCTGATCAATTAGTTGGAATTTATTATGGAAAACTGTCATTCAAAGTCTTGGATACGTAATCGTCTTAGAACTTTGATAAAGTTACGATTGAGTTCTTGAAATCTTGCAATCAAAACATTAATTAAGCCGAGCTTGTGAGCTTATGGTTTTGAGTTGGTGTTTTTCTAGTCCGGTAAAGCTAATTACACCTAGGGGTTTAAGAGCTTGTTTGAACTCTTATTTGTAATTAAGATTTGGTTAAAGAGCTTGTTTTAATCAATGTCTATCTAAGGAAAAATATAGGTCGTTAGAGCTTGTTAACGACTATAACCAATTTGGGTTTGTACTTTATGTTTACTTTATTGGAATCAATGATAGGTACCAAAACATCTTAATCGGAAGAGTGAATTACATATTTTGTCCCTGTGGTTTACACCTTTTACCCCCAGTGGTCCCTCTATCAAAATATCAAAATAAATACATGAATGGTACTCGTGGTTTGCAATTTCGCTAACTTTTGGTTCCTCTGACCACGACCTTTGCGAATTTGGTCCCTCTCTTTTCTTAATGGCTGCATTTAACAAGGTGGTGGTCAGAGGGACCAAAAGTTAGCGAAAGGGACCAAAAGTTAGCGAAATTGCAAACCACGAGCACCATTCATGTATTTATTTTGATAGAGGGACCACTATGGGTAAAAGGTGTAAACCACAGGGACCAAATATGTAATTCACTCTAATCAGAATTAGGCTGATGTTGGGTTTTTAATACTTTTGTTTATTTAATCGTTATCGTATGCTTAGTTTGATAATCAAATCCACCCCCTTTATTTTTGTTCGTTAAAAGTGTAGAAGCCGAATTTTAGTCACAACCAATCTCTGTGGATTCGACCCGACTTACCGCTATTACAATTTATTTTGTAATTAGTCGTTCGTTGGAAACTTTTATTATTTGACGGTCTCGACAGCCGTCAGTAACATGACCCTTTGATGTCCTTAACAGGTAATTTGAAGTCCTTCAGTTATAATGTGACTTAAAGAGGCTACTAGAAATTATAGACGTGATAGACTTCCGGAAGAAAGTCATTTTGGTTTAGTTTCCAAGGGATGGATTGATGGCATTGCTATTGCTGTTAGGAGAATAAAGCAACAACGCCTTGATTCGGATTATAATTTGTTGGTAAGTATGAAATATTGAATATTCTTTACTTGATTGGTCTGATTAGAGTCATTTTCATTCTTAAGTACCGATTGCAGTTTGAATTGGTCGTTTTCCATTGTTGTTGCAGGCTAAAATTAACGATTTAAGTAAGCTAAATCATCCAAATCTTGTGAAGTTAATTGGTTATTTCCTAGAGGAGGAACACCACATATTCCTAGTATATGACTTCATGTATCTACACAGCCTGGAAAACCATCTTTTCGGGAGTGAGTTGTTGCCATTGTTAATTACTTCAAAATCTGTCCGAATCTAAAATTTGTTCACCACAACCATCTAAGTAAATCTTATAACAGGGGATGGTAACTTTGAACGTCTTTCGTGGAACCAAAGAATAAAGGTGGCTCTTGGTGCCGCAAACTTGCTTACCTTCACAGCCAAGAACAAAAAATGATTATATAGTAATATCAAGCCTAACAGCATCTTTGTAGATTCTGTATGTATATCAAATTGATGTCTTTCCATTACGACCTCTTACATTTCGTATTACAGATGGTTTTGTTACTGTTCGCTGTATCTATTCTCAGGATCATAATGGAAAACTTTTCAATTTCGGATTGACAGAGGACGTGTACTCATGTGGCCATCGCGACACTGTTGGTACTATAGAATTCCTATATGTTGAATATGCTGCTCCTGAATATGCTGCCATAGGTAATTAAGCTAAACGTGTAATATATAATTAAGGCTCCAAACCTAAACTGGTTCGTCTAAACAGTTTGTTAGGACCAAGGTTTTAAAGTACGGAAACGTGAGGCGAGGCGTTTTCCCTTGGTGAGGCGAGGCGTAAGCCTCAAGGCGGTCCGAGGCGTAAGCCCTGAGGCGGAAAATAAAAATAAATAAAATATATATTATATATACATATCTAATAATAGTATTAAAATCTCAAAATATATTAATTGATGTAGTTGATATTATAAGATTTTAGTTTTATCACTTACTAAAAATATGTAATTTACACTCAAGTCACCTTAATCATATATATATATATATATATATATATATATATATATATATATCGGGGTGGGTTCAAATGTGAACCACTTTTTGGTTGTGAACGTGAGGACAGCCGAGAGCGCGACACGTGGCGGATGACTAGGCGCCACGTCATGTCCACGGCGGATGACTAGGCGCGATTCATGGGAGGGCATTGAATTAAAGGGGGGGACCACACTCAAAGCCGCCACATGTCGCGCTCTCGGTTGTCCTCATGTTCACAACCAAAAAGTGGTTCACATATATATATATATATATATATATCCAATGTGGGAGACTTAAGAACCGGATAAGAGCTTCTGAAAGTTAATCAAAGGAGATGAGGTGTAAGGACAACTGCAGAAGAACAACTCGTGAAGGGCTGGAGGATACAAGTATCAGGGAGCAGAGAAAAACCTACATAAAAATAACCCTTAAAGGCCTAATTTATGAGCATCACCTCAGCCCCGTCTCAGCGCCTCATGCGCCTCAGACCCGCCTCGGTGGCTTGAGGCGTATGCCTCAACTAACCCATAAGAGGCGCCGCCTCAGGTACGTTTTTTGACCGCCTCGCCTCGAGGCGTACGCCTCAACCGCCTTTAGCAACCATGGGTAGGACATGTTTAAATGAAGTTCAAGCTTAGAAGACAGTATCCCAATCAGAATTAGTTAGAAAGGTCCTTCCTTTGATATAAAAGAGGGAAATTGTTAGTGTTAATGTTTATATCAAAGTTGAGGAACTGACCATGTAAACTTTCTATTCCTATGGTAGAGATATATAAACCTCTATGCCTTGTATTGTATGGTAGGAGTTTACATTAAAGTTAGATTGATGAATACTTTCTCTCTCTGCTCTCTATTGTGTTCTTACTAGATTTCTTATGATTTCTTGATATCTTGAGTAGATTAGATTGATTTGATTCACTCTTGCAATTAACATGGTCTTTTGGTTGCAATCAACTTCAAAACACCATTGATCATTACTTCTCTTATGCATGTAAACGACGTTCAATTCATACAAACCCATAGAAATACTTTTAAAGATATATATACTTAGCAACATGAGAAAACTACAAAACAAATTAACTATCCTCATTCCTTCTCCTCTATCAACTTTTTTTAACATTGGCACTAGTAGAGGTTGCAGCTGAAATCAATCGCCTTCGATCAGACACTTTTCGAACTCTTGGAGTTGGAACAATTATTTGGGTATCTTGAAGCTCCTCCAATGCTTGCACTACCTTGTCAGCAGTTGGCCTTTCCCTGGGTTCTATCTATCAAGAGGCATCTCTTCACAATCATAGCAAATTTTATTGCTACACTTGTTGCATATTGCCCATTTATACGATCATCAATGATTCTCTTGATTCCTTGTTTGTTATCTAAGGCCTGATAAAATCAACTCTCTCATTGGTTGAGCGGTGGTTTAATTTGTTTGTATAGACTAAAAATGTTTTTATTTAATAGAGTTCTGTTTATTGACAGAAGATTCACAAGGGTTTTTCATATATAGAAACAGTGTGCTTGCAAGTTTCGAAAAAATTTAGCTTTCTGTACAAAGCTTTCTCTAGAAGCTTAAGCCTTGATAGATAACTTAATTTCTATATAATTAAGCCACCGTCAAGTAGTCGTGTATTTATAAACCAAATAAGATGTGTTTCATTAAGCTCATTAAACTGCTAATAGAAAGACTCTTGGTGGGATGTTTGGTTCGTTGAATTCCTTAGTGATTTGGTTCGTGGAATGAATTTGATGGAATTCCTTGAATTCCATAATTTAATGAAATCGTCATTTCTTGGTTTAAGTGAAAGATTTGAATTCCAATCAACCAAACACAGTCAAATTCCTTCAAATTCCATTCTAGTTCCTTCAAATTCAAATTCTTTTGATGACTTCAATTCCATTAAATTCTATTCTGCGAACCAAACTCGCCCTTAATGTCCAAGGCCTCTCTTCCAACATTAAGATCATAAGCCTCTTCCAATGTTAAGATCATGGCTTCTTTAGTAGGCCACGACATGTATTTGCCGCCTAGTTCTATTTCTTCCAATCGATGGTAAAATCTCTTGCTCACCTCTTATTGTTCTATAGTGCTCCTCTCGGATAGAAATCTTCTGTACCAAATTTTCCTGTTTCATCCCTATCCAACCAATGAGATAATGACAAATCAGATTTTTATATATTTTAAATTAATTTTAACTCCCTTGATATTGTCTCTCTGATGATGTGTATTCATCTGATTGGTGGACATGATTGATACAGAGAATTTTAGCACAGGTGATTTTTGCTCGCTCCTCTCCTTCGCCTATACTTTCCTCCTCTTTCCTACGTTTTTGCTTTCGTCATTGAAATAGAAGGATTTTGCAGTTGGCTACCTACTCCTCAAAACATAGAAACGACGGCCTCCTCTGTTGTCGGTCCCTTGCCCACCTACTCCTCCGATCTCCCTCAAGTCGATCAACCTCTACTTGTTTTTTAAACACTAAAGTTATGTTCTCATACTTTCTTCTGTTAGGCGTGGATTTGGCGATTGACAAAGGTGTATTCATCTGGTCCTTATGGTTTCCATATTATCTTGGATTTGGTCCCCACGATTTGTTTATTCCAAGGTAGCACCTAGAATTTGCATTTCTATAACACATTGGTCCCTGCCACTAATGACAGATTTGAATGGGTTTTATTGTGGGGGTTAGATCATCCTTTGGTTCAAGAAGTGGGTGAAGAAAAAAAGGCAGCTGTAGAGCAAAAGATGGATGCATGTCGAGTTGCAGGTCTAAGTTCGATAGGAGGGGTTTGAGAAAAGAAGACATCCAACATATCCAATGATTGTAGAGCGATATACTAATGCTAGTCATTCAATTAATCGAGCAATGGCTAAGATTTTTACAAGTTTGGTTTTACAACTAGGTTTTTGCATATGATATACATAATACATGGATGTAGTGGACATATAATTGCTACTTCATCAAGTTTCAGCTCATGCAAAACCATAGAAATACCTCCAAAAATATATGTACTTGCGGCATGCCATAACTATGCACGAAATTAACAATCCTCATAATTTGATCTCCTCTATCAACTCTTTTGAACATTGGCACTAGTAGAGTTTGTAGCTGAAGTCACTTTCCCAACTCTTGGACTTGGGGCAGTTTTTTGAATATCTTGAAGCTCCTCCAATGCTTTCAACACCTCGTTAGCAGTTGGCCTGTCCTTGGGTTCTATTGAGAGGCATCTCTTCATAATCAAGACAAATCTTATTGCTACACTTGTTCTATACTGCCCATCTATACGCTCGTCTATGATTCTCTTGATTCCTTGTTTTCTGTCCAAGGAAGTCCCGGTAAAGTCAACTTGTATTATCTCATGGGCTGGACGATTGTAGTCAATGTTCCGCTTTCCTGTGAAGACTTCTAGAAGAACCACACCAAAATTGAATATTTCTTCTCTCGGGGATGAACAACCTTCAAAAGATGCACCACCATTTTCAAAGATCAAATTGTGAGCAACTACATAATGTTCAACGAATATTTTGTTATCATGTATTAAATGAGAGAGTGATTTTCGTAACTAGTCAATTGTAACAACTAGTAAAAAGAAATACTTACAAAACTAATTCGAGGAAAAGACAACCAACTTTTAAATATTAAATTTGTGCCCAAAAATTTGAAATTAAAGTCGATCCATTTCTCGTAAAAACTGACTCTAAGTACTTCCTAGTTCCTACCTTTTGTATCACAAAGCTTTTTGGAATAGTGAAATCAAAACAAATATTATATTATCATTATTGTCAAGGTAGAAAACAAGATTTTTAGAGTTAACACACAGTTTATGTAGCATATATAGATATATATATATAGAGGAAGGATTATTTGCTAACTCAACAAAATATACTAACTCTACAAACTACAATGACCAATCAAATTGCATCTTCACTTGTGGTTACCTTATACATATGTAATTAACCTGTAAGGGTAATAAGGGAATTTCATGCAGTGTATAAGTTACAAAATAGTTTAAATTATCAGTTACAAAATGGAAACCATTCAATTCCATGATTTTAGTTGGTATTGGGTGTTATATTATTAGTCAACATTCATGTTTTTTTAGTTAATATTTTCAAAAAACATGGAGCATCATCGTGAACATATCGTTAGTCAACACATTTCTGTAAATGGAGTTATGACTTCTGAGCACATGAAGATGATGAGGGAGGAGGAACCCGAACAAGGGTATTTTACCTAATCGAACAAAATGAACGAATTGTAAAAACATGAACCGGAAAAACCTAATCGAACAAACAGGAACCTAAACAAGAGTATTTTACCTTAACCGGACAAAATGAACAAAATGTTAAAACACGAGTCGAGAAAAAACCAAACCGAACAAACACAAACCCGAACAAGGGTATTTTACCATAATACCCTTGTATAGTTAATACCATAATTTGGGTTAGCAAATGAACTTACCTCTATATATATATATATATATAGAAAAGTTCAAATACAAACCACTTTTTGGTTGTGAACGTGAGGACAGCCCAGAGCGCGACATGTGGCAAAAATTCAGACTGACACGCGCGACTTAAGCCCGCGATTTAGTGTTATTCATAATGAATAACGCTATATTCATAATGAATAAGGCTAAGTCGCGGGCTTTATGCACACAAGTCGCGCGTGTCAGTCTGAATTTTTTGCGACTAAGCTTTATTCATACTGAATAACGCTTTCTTCAGTCTGAATAATAGTGTTATTCATTATGAATAAAGCTTAGTCGCAGAAGATTCAGACTGACACGTGGCGCGCTCTGGGCCGTCCTCACGTTCACAGCCAAAAAAGTGGTTTGTATTTGAACCCACCCCTATATATATGGTCATCTTGAGAACAAGATTAATTGTATAATAACAATCTATGATTTATATAAACATCAGATTCTTATATATATGTATACATGTTTATATAGTATACGTATTATTTTATTTTAGGGCCAATTAATGTCACATATAAATAGCAGTCAGTTAATTGGCAATTACCTTGGTTCCGTGATGGTGAGGACCGTTTTTCTCCCTCTTTATATATGAAATATGGCGCCAAATCATTCAGACCTATCAAGAACACAATACAATCCAATTAGTCACCAAGAACCATCAAATGGTACGGATTTAAGGGTGGATCTTGAAAGAGCATGGATGATGAACAAAACAACAATCTGAATTCTTCTACTTCCCACTAGGTATATATGTAAATTCAAGTCTCATGATTAATTGCAGAAATTCAATTCTGATGTGTTAATCGAATCATATAATAAAGTCTTACAGTTTATAAAAAAATTTCTCATATTCATTTCATGCATATTCTAGTATATAAGCATGATTGATAATATAGTAACTAAGTAGCACAATCAATTATTCAATTTATCACATGTTGTTAGAATATGTGGAACCCGTAGATTAATCTCCAAAAGAGCCCTTGAGGAGAGAAGGGGGGTTAACATATATAGTGAAGATTTGGTCCAAGTCTAGCCGATGTGGGACTCTAACATGCCCCCTCCAACAGAGGCTAGATAGAGAGCCTAGAAGGGTCACGAGAGGACCAGGAGAGGTGGGACTCTAACACATGTAAATATAAAATGGAAAATTTGAGGTAAAATGTTCACTCTGGCCGTGGTTATCCCAACCAACCATTGGGGAACGATATCTCGTTAGGTTACCTCTGGGAACGTCTTCAATAGCATCCAATTCATCTACGATTAGTCTTGGTCTGGCTTGATGATATTCAGGTTCTAATCCTTCGTGTTTTTTCCATAAGAGATTAGAAAGTTTTGCATTGTAATCCTGAGAAGAGACAACGAATAGTTCATGGGACAAATTAAGGGAAGTGCAGTAGTTCTTTGATTTATACGGAAATACTATAATTTTATACACATACAGAATCCACCAAGATACTGCTGGACGTGATATCACAACATATCGTTTTAGATTCATGGTTGTGAATGTAGGCAAGCCCCTTTGCAGCACCAACAACGATCTTTATTCGTAGGTTCCAAGAGAGAGGCAAAAAATAAGAACTCCCTGTCATAAAAGACTAAGTCAGATGGAAAAGTAGTAAAGAAAAAGACAGTAACAAATTTGGATGTTATTATCTATAATGGAAACAACTCACTTCTGAATAGGTGGTTTTCCAGGCTGCCGCGATTCATGAACTCGTATACAAGGAATCTTCGGTCATCCTCTATGCAGTAACCAATTAACTTCACAAGGTTTGGATGATTTAGCTTACTTAAATGATTCATTTCAGCCTACAAGAATGTTAGAATATGAGCCAACTTAACTTACTTATAATGGGAATATCAGCTTAATTTCTAACAACACTATGTGCTTAAGAATGAATATAACTTCAATCCATTCAATAAAGTACAAGAGCAAACAGTTCATTCTTACCAACCATATTTTGTGGTATCGATCACTTTCTTCATTTAATCTCTTTACAGCAAAAATAGTGCCTATACCAGGCTTGGCAGCTTCAAAAGACTGCTCATCAAACCACCCCTTGAATACTGAACCATTATTACCTCCTAGAACTGCATTAGGCCTAAAGTTCCTAGTAGCCATTTTAAGTACATTATAACTAAAAGGCTTCAGATTTTTATCTGTCCCACTCCAACCTGTTAAAGACATCATAAGACGATGTTAGCTCTTCATTATCATTGTTATAATCAAAATATCTTACATTGTGAGTGGTGAGTGTTCAAAGCTATCTTAAAGCCTTTTCCATGTATGGTTGTAGGATTATAACATTATCTTCAGATTTATTTCCGAGCCTTAAATCGTATTAACCCAAACACTATCTCTTTGTGTTAAACAAATATGTTATTTACCTGATTCTTCACTCGATTCGCTTTCTATGTATGATGTTTCAGTTACATCCTTCTGGCCATGATCAACTTTAGCTTTTCCTGTTTTAACTTTTGCATTATTTAATTTCTCATTTGGTTCACCTTCACTGCTCAATGGAGGAGATGCCATCATATTGTTGGTTTTTGAGTCAACTTTGGCACCAAAAAACCACTGGAATTTGTCAATGAATTTCCCTTCTATTATCGAAGAATCTTGTCTCTCTTGTACTGAGAGTATGGCATCAAGCTTGCCAATGATCTCTGACATTGTAGGTCGCTGATTTGGATTGTTATCTAAGCAGCGACATGCAATACGTGCAAAGTCTTTCAGACAGTTGCTAGAGATTTGCCCTCTGAGTCTAGAATCAATAATATTGTTTAGTTTTCCTTTTCTAATACAGTCTTGAGCCCATGGTGCTAATCCCATTTGCTCTTCATCAAGTGTTGTATCGACTGCTGGCCTCCCACATAACACTTCAAGCATAACAACCCCAAAAGCGTACACGTCTGATTTTATCGTCAAGTTACCTGTATGGAAATAACGTGGATCCATATACCCAAATGTGCCTTTAACCAGAGTGCTGACATGTGTACGTGTCTGGTTTGTAGACCTATCTTGGCGAGCCCAAAGTCCGAAATCTTCGCTGCAAAATTCTCATCCAATAGAACATTGGAGCTCTTTACATCACGGTGTATGATCCCGTGTTGAGTGCCAGTGCCTGTGTGAAGGTAGTCCAGTCCACGAGCAGCTCCTTTGCATATTTTGAGCAGTTGCAACCATGCTAGACGAGAACCATCTTGTAAAGATGGTCCTCAAGGGCCCCCTGCGGCATATATTCATAAACAAGTGCCATCTCTTTTCCCTCGTAACAGTATCCAATCAATGATACCAGATTACAGTGTCGAATCTTAGAAAGCATCTCCACTTCAGTCTGGAACTCCGGGGCACCTTGACTGGACATGGAATTTGATATCTTGATCGCAACAACAACGGTATTTGAACCATCCTTCTTGATGAATCCTTTATAGACCTTACCAAATCCCCCACGGCCAACAACCAACGAGTCATCGAAGTTTTGAGTTGCGGATCGGATCTCATCAAGTGAGAAACGTCGGCATAACTGGTCTTCGACACGAAACAAGGGTTCCTCTTCCTTTGGTGTGGCAGGTAACATTGCTTTTGTAGTTCTTGTTGCCTGAATTGGATGTAGAAGATGATTGTTGAAAGAAAAATGCCTCACTCGTGCTGGTCAACTTTTGCATGACCATGTGGGTTTTATTTTTGATTAGAAAGATGTTGACTTTATTTTTGATTAAATTAGTGAGTTAATGGTGGTGTAACGTGACGTTTATCATTTTCAAATGGATGTTTTTAAATGTTACTAGTATGTTTTAGTGGGTGGTGTGATGTCTTTTGATTTTTCTACAATTTTTGGGGCATCTCATATTATTTAGAAGAATAATCATAATGCATAATTGCATATATATATTCTTTTCTATTTAAGTAATAGGCTACCAAGAGGACATATTGTATTCTGGTATCCGCCTAGTATTGTTTTAGTTTTTTTTTTTTCTTAGCCGACTCTACAGGGAACTATATTTTGTAATTTTGTTGTGCGTACTGCACAAATGCACATACCTTAGGCCATTCTTACCCGTACCACCTTTACCAGCTGCCACCTCAGCACCACATCAGCTTTCCACTATCTTACCAACACCGTACCATACCATTCTTACTCATACCAATTCCATACCAATCTAATTAATTAATTAAAAATATAAAAGAAAAAGAAAAGAAGAGAGAGAGAGAGAGAAAGGAGAGAGAGGGTTTACTTCCCCAAAATGTATCTAAATTTTAAAGGGTTTACTTCCGACCACCACCGTCTTCTTCGACAACTTTTCCGGTGACCACCATCTTCTCCTATGACTTCCCGGCAACCACCATCTTTTCCGGCGATTTCCCAACGACCACCATTTTCTCCGGCAACGATGCTGATGATTTCGGACAATGTACAACTGTTTTCGGATTGGAGTAAGCTGGTGAGTTTGCAGAAGGGTTAATGAAGGTCGCCGGAGAAGATGGTGGGTGGCGGAAATTGACGTTGCCGGAGAAGATAGTGGGTGGCGGAGATTGACGTTGCCGGAGAAGATGGTGGGTGTCGGAGATGAAGGTTGTTGTTCGTGCTAAAAGTTTCGCCGGAAAAAGATGGCTTCTTGCCGAAGGTTGCCGGAAAAGATAGGGTTTTGACGGAAAAAGTCTCGCCGGAAAAAATCTTGCCGGAGAAGTTGACCAGGTGGCCGGAATGACCGGCTACCGGGTTTACAAGTCATTTAGTATTTAAAATGTTAGGTTTTAGGTATCAAATGGTAATTTTTAAAGTACAGTGTATACAAAAGCAAAAGGTGACAAGTTAGATACATTTTGGGGAAGTAAACCCTTTAAAATTTAACTAAATTAAACCATGACAATGTAAAGCTCAATATAGTGAAAACGAGCCATAAAATTTTGTAGTGGCTCCTTGATCGCTTATACTGCCCCAAACATCTTACTGCATTTTCCAACTGAAATGAAAAATGACTACTGAAATTGCATTGTACATC